>LUVW01000001.1:1855204-1880081 GCA_001661515.1 Capniomyces stellatus | reverse complement strand
CCCCCCCCCCCCCCCCCTTCTTTCCCTTTTCAGATTCGATTTACTTTGTTTTGCTCTTTTTCACGTTCTTGACACTCTCTTGCTCAACTAGCTCTCTTGTGCCATTTACCAACCCTGTTTAACTTGTATTTTTATTATTGTTTCTTGAACGCTCTTACTTGATAATTCTATTTTTGCCTTCCTGCTCTTACCTAAATCTCAATCCGATTACAAAAGACTAAATCGAGTTACTAGACCGCTTGCTCCCTCACTTTACTCTTTAATTCACTCTTAACTCAGATTCCGCAGTCAATTCTTATTCACTTTTTTTCTTTTTCTTTTTTTTCAGATTCTCTAAATGCACGTCCGCTATCTGATTCTTTTTTCTTTTATTTTACATAATCTCTGTGGTTATTATCTCCTGTTTTGCCTCTCAATAGTAACACTAAAAGTAATACCAAAAACAATGCCCGTGCATATCACCCAGTTCCTCTTTCATCTACACACAGAATAAACTCTTGCATATTCCGCAGTTCACCTTTAAACTGAGAAACCCACAAAATACAATAAACTCGTTTCAATCTAATTCCAAAAGTCCCTGGAAACTCGAACTCTTTGGATAAATTGAACTCTCCCCAAAAAAACATGCCACATTTAATTTCGGCGTGAATGTTAGAACCTTGAAGAAAAATAATTCACCAAGTTATCTATCCCAGAAAATGCGCTTTCCTATCAACAAGCATGCTTTCACCGCATTTAACGAACCGTTTGCCGGTTATGGAATGGCTATTAACTCATACAAAATATTTATAATCTTGGGCTGTACAACACCACTCAACTGATCTAAACCCCATCCCTAAAATAAAAACCTGTCCGGTTGAGCTTTTTAGAGTACAAGTGGAACTGATTAGCAATTGAGTAGTGTTATTGAAACTACACCCAATAACACACAGTCACGGCTAGTGTGTTGTTTTACAGTGAACAGCCAGAATTTAACACTGCAAAAGTAACAGTCAAGAACAAATACCTGTGACATAGCATTGGATATCATGTTGGGTGGGCTTTCAATCTATATATAAAATACTAATTAAATCAAATCAAATCAAATCAAATTAAAATAAAACACGAGGGAAAAACATTCCAACTTATAAGGCGTTTCCCTTCTAGTTCATATTCATCAGTTCTATAAGACCGACTTTACTTTGTTTTTGCGGACTGTTATTGAAGTAAGCGGCGGAATTGACAATAAAGCTCCATGCCAATAACCTCGCAAACTTTCCATTCGCCCGCTTTGCCATTGATACCCATGTTATTAGGCAATTAATCAACTCAGTATAGCCATATATTCGGCAGTAGAGATGAGAAAATCACTACCAACCCCCATAATTGGCAAATGGCTAAATTGTCAATGATTTTGTTTTGGGTAACTTCCCTAAACAGTGTTAAAAGCATGCGTGAATCCTTTATACTCAAGCTATCTCAATTTTCTTTGTTCAGGTAGATTTGCTACCATCATGAATAGGCTGGAAATTTGTAATTTCAGTCCCCGCTACCTTGTTTGGTAGGCTTCACCTTGAAATATATTTGAAAAACTTAAAACGGACAGGAATAATGACCCTATATGGAAACGTAACACACTTTTGGGGTAATGGTCAGCTAGCACCATTTACTACCCTTTAATTTCTCGACACTACTTGGCCAAGTCTTGCTTTATGTTATTGTTATCGCCGAAATGGGATCCACTAAGAATCGACAGCGCTGTTTTGTCATTCTATTTCTATCGCTCCGCTTTAGCTCGATGCCTTTCTACCACTGACTAATAATTTCCACTCAAACACAAAAACTTGGTAGATCTGTTTTGGTGCAAAACAATAGGAACCCCAATTCACCGAGTTTTATTCATCCTCATGGCACATAGTTTTGTGACTTTGGCTTACAAACGACACCATTTAGAACAGCCGCAATTACAGTAGCACTTTAATTTATTCCAGCTGATTTTAATTTTCAAGGAAATTACCAAACACTGTCGAATGGTCTGTAAACATGGGAATCTCTCGAAAATGTCCATTCATTGTTTTCAACTAATGGAGCAAAGAGATAACAATTTTGGAAAGTTTTTTCAGTAATAGTATAGATGCTAAACTGTTCCTGTCGGCTTTACAAAGCTCATTGATCCGGCCCATTTAGCCGCCAAATCAATAAAAACAAAAAATGCACTTTAGCCAAAGCTTATACCCCATTAAAAATCACACAAAGTAAAAGCAGTGATCCAGATACGCCTTAATAATAGAGTTAAGACGTACTGTTCCCCTCCTCTCCTCCATAAACAACGTACTATATTTACTGATTCAAGTTAAACAAATAAAGTATGGAAGAAAAAAAAAAAGACCATAGCTATTCAAAACAGGAAACAGAAAAAAAGTGTATAAAGAGCTGTACGTGGGCCTTGCAAGTCAAGCCGACAGCTTTGGCCAATTCACATTCGTTATAAACTTGAATCGCTTTATTGTTATTATCATTTAAAATGCTTGGTTTGAAATTCCTACTCGTATCAGCAGTTATTAGTGTCAGCGCAAACATGCATGCAGCTACATCAAATTCGCTTGGAAAACGACAGACATGCATTGAGGGTGTAGCCAACCCTGTACTTGAAAAGGCATGTTTGGCTGCTCATCCAGAAGTATTGTGGTCTAAAAACGAAAAGTACTGCACTTGCTCAAAGTCGGGCTGTACAAGATGCGTTTTGACCAAGCCAGAGGAGTGCATTGAAGATATTGATAACCTGACACTGGTGAACAAATGCTTTGATGAGTTCAAAAATGGTGTATTTACCCAAGGTGACAAGACATGCAAGTGTCAAATATCAGGCTGCATTGAGTGCAGAACCGCGGTGCCTTCAGACTGCTCATTCTCCAAGCCCAACCCTTACCTCGAAAGCCTGTGCCTCAACGACCATCCTGGGGGCAGATGGGTTGATGGAGGCAGAAGCTGTATCTGCACAAACTCTGGCTGCAAATACTGCGTGCCAGTAGGAACACCCAACTGCGCAGACCCTACTCCTAACCCAGAGTTTGAACAACAGTGCCTGGATGCTCACCCAGGTGGAAAGTGGATGAACGGCAGCCAAAAATGCGAGTGCAATCCAAATGGCTGTTACAGGTGCTACTAATCTAAGCGGTTTTGTGGGCCCGGTTTTTGCTACAGCTTACTCTATACCTCTATCCGTCTTGATTCAATACATTTCGAATAGTTTATCTTTGATATTAAATAAAAATCTGCCTCATTTAACGGTATTTCAGAAAAAAATATTCTTACGCATTAAAGCTTTACACACCACATTTGTTTCTCGCCTCCTTCAACCATATATTATAGGTATTGATTGGAAATATTGATATTGGCCTGCAAATAGCCTGAATTTTACTGCATCCTACCATCACCTCCACCACCATTTTTCGTCGATTGTATAGCCTCGAACCTAACTTTATTTGTTTTTTTAAAATACCTCACAGCTAAGCTAGATTGTTGTTTTGATTCTGTTGCCAACAAACCACATAAATAAATAGAATAAATAAACTAAGCTAGACTGTTGGGATGATCAAATGACTGCAGTTAAACACCAAACGCGTCAGCTATAATACCCAGGTCAGTGGTTATATAAAAGAAAATGAAAAAATCAATTTAAAAAAGTCTATAAACTATAGATTATACTTTCTAGTTTTCATTGTTGCCATAGCCATACATGTAACCTCCTCTAGCACCAGAATACAAATGCTCATTTTGCTCGCTATACGTATTTCCATTTAAAACCTGACTGTTCGATGGTTTATGATTATATGTAGACATTCCTGATAAGCTCATCCCAAATCTCTGATTACTTCTCGCATCATACGCACCTCTTCCGGCCACACTGACAATCATTGGAATCCGCTCTCTGCTCCCATAATTATTATAGTCCCTATCAGAACCGCCCGAGTAATATGCCTTGCCATTACCTCCACCAGCAATAGCCATAGCAGGCTGGGTCAAAAGATTCGATGAGAACATACTTGTTATGTCCTGTGACACTTTTCTAATCGTACCCATTTGTGCGCCCATACCGCTATTTACTGGTTGGACCATTGAAACATTTCGATTAATATACCCATTATTAAGCATATATGGATTGATTCTAATGTTTGTTACACCGCTTAATCCTTGATTCGGAGAATAGTATGGAGTATTTTGAGACTATTTTAATTTAATTTAATTTAATTTTGATTACAATTATGTTATTAGCTTTGGCCTGGTTGCGACAGTTAGAAAATATTGTGTTCTGTACAGACTTATACAGCTTTGTGAATAGAGTATACACACAGTCAAACACAGAATATCTTACTGATGGTTCTGCTCTAATGTGGTCTAGTCTATTTAAGCTTCGTCGTGGCAATGTGTCGATTAGAAAATCGTACATGTCAGTAAAGCCAATTGCTGTCGAAATATCGCTTCTTTGCAGAGTTCTCCGCTTGTTCTCTTCAGCGTGTACCCACGACCGCAACGACAGTTCTAATATCATCATCTCGCTATTTTTGTTGTTTATTTCATAAAAGTAAAGCAAAACTGGTGTAAAACCAAATATATCGCTTTCACCAATATTTTATGTTGGTTTTTGTACTAAACAAAATGTACTCACCATGCCTTTGCAAACACTATCGGTACCTATTATTTTTGAGCAAATATAACACAACAAAGTACATTAATACAACTACAACTCGACCAACACTGCTATTGCTTATAAAGTAATACAGATTACCGTGTCTACAACATTGGAAGCTAAAATTGTATACTTACTTCTCCGCTTATCATCTGTTTGGTTGTATATTTTTACAAGATCAGTCATCGCAATTCATAAAGCGTTTTTTTTTTTTTAAATATAATTTATTTGGAATGTTTCTAAAGGTGCTACTCTACATTCTTCTTATTTTTATTGCTGATACATTCATGTCTGTCTCGGTTTCCGAAATATCAACAATTTTATAAAATAATAGCCAGGCGAGTGAATTACCTTGACATCTTCGTCCGCCTTCATCACCTTCTTGATTCTTGCCAAGGGCAAGTAATTGATTTTAAACTCATTTTGGACTTCACTGACTGACCGGAGCTGATCAGACCAGAACCTTGGAATATCTTGAAAATGCAGGTTTATAAACTCCTGTGACTGCCTTCCTCTTATTGAAGCACTCGGATGAACTCCGCTAACAGAACTTGGCTCAATAGCCGATCTATTCTGGGATACTATGTATTTTGGAACCTGTTGGATTTAATAGCAAAATATATTCTTTTTTTTTACTACTATTTTGTTTTGGGTAATATCTTCAAGTTACCACGCTTCAAACCAGCATATACATAAGATGGCCTGGTTTAAATTCCAAGAAGTATAAATTTTAGCAAACTAGTGTATTTTTAGTTCAACTTACTTGGTCATCGCTTCTCTGTGGATACGCGTTACTAAAGTTGGCGTTATTCATTTACTAATTCCTTGGTCCTGTTGGAAATACTACTGCTTTATATTACTAATATCAACTTTTGATTAGCTGATTTGGCATAGGTGATATAAATGAAGATGAAACTCAAACAGGAACGTTTGAAAGGGTGTATAACATGAACTTGTTTGATTCAAGGGTATTTAAAGGGCTAAATAAAACAATTTTGCTTTTGCTTTTGCTTGTACTTAAATATTGTCTAGTATAGTTAAATGTAGTATCAGTAGAAATTAAGCAGTGGATTGAGACTTATTACTTTAAAGCAATACAGAATGTATAAGGTGTTAAAGCAAAGTAATGATATCGGCATGCTAATTAAAACCAAAAACAAGGAATAGATTTAATAGAACCCAAGAGATTGGTTTGTGATTTTAAAGATTTATGTACCAATACTGTTTGAAAATGCTGGTGGATTTGTAGTGAAAAGTGACTTTGGCAAGTACAAGCCAAGTTCTCTAATATGCACTCTGTCATTAACGCCATTGGTATATCTTTACACGAATATTGCATACTAACCACTGCTTGCATTTTGGCTGAATGTTGAATATCACAATGCTTTTCATTATAATGGCAATGTTTTTTTATCAAAGCCGGATGTTATTTTCGAATCCCAACTAATTAGATTAGACACAAGATCTTATTTGACTCTTTAAAACGATTTCAAGAGAATACACCACCCCTCTCCCTCCATTCACTCTATTCAACTCAGACTAGCTAACACCAATTTTAGTCATTGTTGTGATAATACATTTGAGTACAATATACATTACTCCATACTTTGGATAAGCGCAATTATTTTTTGACCGCAAATAACCATTCCCTGTCTAAAAGCTCCGTCTTTGGAATAAACCAAGTAGTTGGCATGTATTTTTTTTGACTCTTGATTTTACTAGGCCAAGTAGGTAGGGTTGTTGTACCAAAGAATTAAAAATAAATGAAATAAGGAATGTAGCAAAAACCAAAGAACAAAGTTTAAAAAATGGTAATGGTACATGAAAAAAAAAGGTGTAAAAAGATTAGAAATGCTCAACTTTGGTGAACGAACACCATTCTGGATAACTCAAATTAAAAATATTGACGTTCATAATAACAATGATAACAGCAATAACAACAATAACAACAATAACTAAAGAAGAGGCTCAGTACAGATTATTTAAATTTATTGTTGGTTAATAACACTATTGCAATTATCATTGTCATTGTCATTATTGCAAGTCACAAAATAAGTCACAAAGTCGACTAACTCTAAAAAAATACAATCAAGGTTATTTATAAATTCTATACAGTATAATCGCACATAATTTGTACCAAACATCTGCCACTACCAAATAATCTGTAAGAATTGTACTATATATTCCAAATCAAGTAAAGTTGCGACTACAAAAAGCTTAGGCTACACATTAACAATAACATCAACATCAACATCGAAAACAATGATACTGATAATAATCAATTGACTCTTTTTCATCTCTCTCCCCCATCAATATTCCATTTGATACGATTTCAGTAATTCGAAATTGATAACTAGGAATTTGGTTTAATGGGTAAAGGCAAAGATAAAGACTTGCAACACGCACATACACAATAGAAAAGTGACAAGCAGCAATAGTCGGTAAATAAGTTCAAGCGTTGTAATAAAAGTAGAAATCCAAAACCACACCAGTTATATTAAATTTTCCATACCCTAAAAATAAACACATCAAGGCCAATGAGTAGATTTGTTGAAAAGCCGGGAAAAAAAAACTATTCATGGATAACTAAAACTAGAGGAAAACAAAGAGAAAGGTAAAGAAATATTTTTTTTACTCTGCTAAAAAGGTATTTACATCGTACTTGTTACAGTTTCCAGGACTTAAAGCAAACTCGCGAGTGGCGATTCCTAGGCTAGAAACCTTGTTTTTGTGGATTAGGCACAGCTTTCTGAACGCAGACTGGTAAAGCGGGACTTTATCGGAAGACTTTACAAATACACGCAAGACGATTTCCTCGAATTTTGCAGGAAAACACAGGGTTCTGTGTTGAATTGGAACAAAAAATGAGGTGGTTATATCAAATTTGTTATAAAAACGGATGTTCTCGATTGGGTTTTTGTTCCCCATTCCAAAGTTCAGCTTTGTCCAGCTTATATGAATTTCGCTTTTGTCAAGCCCAGACCCTAAATCTGCCTGTTCAGCAATTAACTCTGGGCTTACCCAATCCTAAACGGTTACAAACACAAGGCGAATCAATCAGGTCGATGCTTTTTTAAACGCATATATTCCATGTATAAGATTAAGAAATTACCTTTCCAAACGCAACAACTTCTTCTGGGGTGAGCAAAATCTCATCTACCAATCTGTACAAATCCCTTACTCGGATCCGCCTAATTATACTTCTAGACTCCTCCAGCTCCTACTCAGTGGCAATTATAGCATGATTGATCAATATCTAGCTATGGTTTCGCCCACCAAATGCCAATTTAAAATCTTTTTTTGCCATTGAAATAGCTGGCAGACTATATCAAGAGCCGACTAATCCTTCTTACATTGCTGCTCGACTTTTCTATTTCTCTCAGAATCTCATCTGTCAAAAACAAAAACTTTTCTGGGCTTTTGGCTGACTCTGATATCCCCAAAACCTTGTCCGCCTTGACCATAGCTTCGATTATCATCAATTCGACCGCTTTACCTGCCAAAACATTCATTCAGTCAATTCAAGTTTAAAAAAACCAAAATTACAACTTGTTGCCTGATCTTTTATCAACGGAAAAAAATAATCTTACCAGTCTTGTGCGAATAAATTCTTTTATGTAAACTGTATCTTGTGTGGAACAGCTCAAAAATATTAAACAGTTCCTTTTGGTCAAAACAAATTTCTTGCCCGATAACCCTGGAGTTGGCTATTAACCTAAATTAAAATCCCATACCCTGGCCATTTAATAACCCACGTTCCGCATACACATACACATACTCTCGCCTACTCTCACTCACTCTCACTCTCTCACTCTCTCTCTTTCTCTCTCTCTCTCTATCTCTCTCTCCTCGGCATAGTTTAAACACATTATAAATATAAACTTGAGTATAAATCTACCAAACCAACTAACCTTGTGTTGTCGTAACTGCTTTTTAATCCGACGTGATGGCAGTCTCTAATCAAATAGTCGAATTTGTCTACATCAATCCCATTCCGTTTATTTGCCACAATATCAAACAAGAACATCTTTGAAGCGTCCTTCCTCCTATCCACATTTCAACCAAAAAAAAACAATAAAAATAATATTACAACATTTATATTTCGCTGATCCAAAAATACACAACAGTAACTATACATATATAATCATCGCCAACCATACACTCAACATCCATACCTTGTACCTCTTGGCTCGCCAAGGATCAGGTCTTTGATAAACCCAACATCTTTCGTGTCAATATCTATTGCGTTATCTTTGATCATATAGTCCAGCATCATCTCTGACCCGTTTTCGTGACACCACTTGCTATCCGGATCAACGCTTTTCAAAAACCCACCATCAAATAGGTGACTAAATGGACCATGGCCTAATACAAATATTTAACATTTCCACAGCACCATACCATAAATAAAAATACAACCGTTGACTACCTTGCCCTCATTTATACACTATTATTGCGTTCATATAAGCTTCAAAGTACTTTTTTTTGATTATATTTTTTTTACTGAACCCCATACTGGGGAAACAAAAAACATTTAAATAACTAACCTAAATCGTGACACAACCCTGCTATTGTTACGCATTTCACATCACGTTCAGTGATTCCAAGCTCTGGCTGCGTCTCTTTTAGCTTTATGACTACCTTGTTCGCCAAATGACAAACCCCTATTGTACATTTTCACCAATATTGTATATTTCCATGCGCAAGTGTTAACAGACTGTGGCAAACAAAACAAATTGACCCAACATTTTGATTTTGATTTCTGGTTCCGAATTTGAATTTGAATTTGGATTTGAATTTGAATTTGAATTGGAATTTGAATTTGGATTTGAATTTGAATTTGAATTTGAATTGGAATTCGAATTTGAATTTGAATTGGAATTCGAATTTGAATTTGAATTTGAATTTGAATTGGAATTCGAATTTGAATTTGAATTTGAATTGGAATTCGAATTTGAATTTGAATTTGAATTGGAATTTGAATTTGAATTTGAATTGGAATTGGAATTGGAATTGGAATTGGAATTGGAATTTCATTTTGCAGCATACCTATAGAGTGTTCGAATCTACTATGGGTGCCTCCGGGGTATACAAAATATGTGGAACCCAACTGTTTCAAGTACCGTAGCCTTTGGAATTGCGGTGTATCGATAAACTGAACCACATATCTTTCAAGCTTGATATGACCCTTTAGTTGTATTGTTATAATATTTCTGGTTAGTACTAAATATCGCAATAGCTTAGACTGGCCTATTTTCTTTACTTACATATATCGGATCGTTAATGTATTTACAGTCCTCGTAGCTATTTATCATTGTGTTTTTGATTCAACTCTTTGATTTTATTGTCGGTTTTTTTTATTGAAAAATTAAAGATTTATTTGTGCTACAATCAAACTCCCAACTATTAGTCTCTATTTAAACGTCCTTAATAGCCGCTCTGACTTTTTATTTGTTTTTTTGTGTTATCTGTAGCCTAGTCTAAGCAAAAAAAAAACCTCCGATAAACTAAAAAAGACTTTATCAAAGCTCAACTAAAGTGTAAAGTGTATCAAAACCGTGTTTTGTCCGCTTTGACCTTATTCCAATGCAAAAAGTAAACCAAACTTCGTAAAACTCTATGCTACCTACCACTGCAATATTATACAGCAATTAATCGCCTTTAACAATCGATTCGATAAAAGTAACATACTTTTACTCGCCTCAAATGTTTTTCTTTCCTCCTAACATCTTTTATTTTTTTGTTAAGTGTCTTGGTTTTTGCATTTGTTCCCATTCCAAACTTGCTGTTTTTTTTTAGATTACGTAACTATATCAAAGGGCAAACGTATTAGATGGCATGCAATGTATGATGAATTTCTAGTTGAAGATTAAAACGCAGCTTGCTTCAACTAGTATTGATAATACTATTGGCTTCAAGCCTCCAGTTTTTTTGCCGTTTACCAATAAGCAAATATTCTATTCCAAAGCAAAAAGCAGAAAAGTTCTATTCCAGAGTATTGCGGAGGTGATAGATATTTAAATAGATCGATATAGTCATGGATATTGATGTTACATTAATAACAACAGGTTCTGGGCCTCAACAGCCCGAAATCAACTGAGCCTTATTTAGTGGCTTGGGATATATTGCAGCAATTCATAGTACCTTTACACTTCAAAACCAAACCTACCCTACATTAAACCCCATTAGTTTTGTTTTCTCAAGTTAATAAAGCACCAAAAAACATCAATAAAAAAATGGCATCAAAAAACAATACTGAGACCGGAGCATCTACCAACAAGGTGACCTGAATTTATGGCTGGTGGTCAGAGCAGCAATAAAAAAACATTAGTTATAGTTGATTAGTTCTATCCCGCTAGCTGATTGAGCCGGAAAAGAAACCATACTTACTATTAGCTTACACCATATTTATCAGAAACAGTTTAATGGCACGTTTCTGTCGGTTTATAGCTCTACTAAATAACTTACTATGGCCTTCGGATGTTTTAGTAAACAATTGTCAAACAATCACATTTTATGGTGAAGGTCGATAGCGTGTTTGCTACGATTTAACCATTAGTGGACGACACATATATGCCTTGGATAGTTTTATGATGATAGCACAATAAAAATTTTGTTTCTTAAAAGGTGCTTGTTAATGAGAATATATATCTCGCAAGTCACAAACAGAAAAAAATAAGAAGAGATGGCGATTAATTAAAGGGTGAAAATAAAATTTCTTCCCATTGAACAAAAGCAGTCACATTTTATTTTTTACTACTTTCTTTATTCAGTTGCCATTGTAATTATCACTGCTACTAAATATTATATGTGGGTTGGTGTGTTGTCGTAGCTAGGAGTCCTGTAACGTTCCCATGTCTCGATATTTTTAAAAACAAATAATCCAAAGTCAAAAGTGCATTGTCCTTATCAATCTCTTAATGAAGAGAAAAAAAACCCCCAACAAAATTTAGTCAGTCAGCCATAGAGGCATTTAAACAAAAACATAGAGCAAACAACAAAACGCCTAGCAGCTTTAAGGAATACTTGCTAGACAAAAAATAAATACACTGGAAGTAAAAATAAAATAAAAAAATACTTGGTGTTGACTTGATGATACAATTAGCTGGCCTTTAAACTAAGAAAGTGCATAGCTAAATGATGGATATACCCTAGGAATATTCACAAATGAAAACAATCAGGTGAATAGATATACTTTTTTTTTAGACACTCTTTTTTTTACTGCTGAATAGATGTTCTTTTTTATCCCTGTATAGAAATAATTGAACACATGGATAGACGCTATTGCTTTATAAGTATATAGCTGGGAAATTAAGACAAACCCACAAAGCTTGAAAGGTAAATGGTGTTGTTGTTGATTGTATACCCCAAAAGGTTGGTTTGTCAGAAAGACGGAAGGGTATAAATACTTTTTGAAATGGGCTTGCGTTCTAGAAAAGCACGAATAATTTCCTAACAGTATTTATTTTTCGTTTGAATACAACCTTGTTTTATAAAAGTAAAAAGAAAAATTAAGTTATGGGAGCTAAAAAGTACATAATTCTGGTGGCATTTGCAGGTTTTGTTTATGCTGGAAAGCAAACAAGCTTTAGGGCCCAGGAGCTCGCGCCATTGCTATTCACCGAGGGTTCCAATGTCATTGCAAACAAATACATCGTTGTGCTTAAAGACCAACCTGAAAGCCTAAACAGCAGCCTGACCAAACATGTCGAGTCAATAAATGAGTACATCGAGTCTGCAAACGCAAAGTCGGGGAGCTCAATTAACAAGCTGGGATATGTTTATGAAGAAAGCATAATAGGATATTCCGGAGAGTTTGACTCTGAACTCCTTGAGTATATCAGAGGCATGCCTGAAGTCAAGTACGTTGAAAAGGACATAGCCTTGAAGCTCGATACCGTCCAAGAAAATGCACCGTGGGGCCTTGCTAGGATCTCTACTCGAAATATGTTGGGAAGGGCGCCATATAGCTACATCTATGGGGATAGCACTGCTCAAGGAGTAACGGCATATGTGATTGACAGTGGAATCAACATAGATCACGTCGAGTTTGAGGGCAGAGCCAGTGTAGGCGCTGTTTACGTTGATGGGGAAGATGGGAGAGATGGGATGGGCCACGGCACACACGTTGCTGGAACCATAGGCAGTAGAACATATGGGGTCGCCAAACAAGTGAGCCTAGTATCAGTAAAAATATTTGACTCAAACGGCAGTGGAAGTGGATCTGGGTTCATTAAAGGTATTGATTTTACCGCCAGGGCACACAGGCAAAGATCAGACGAGGCAAAAAGAAACGGGTATAAGGGTGCACGATCGGTTGCAAATGCCAGTTTGGGTGGAGGATATAGCCAATCAATGAACGATGCTGTCAACCAGTCAGCCAACCAAGGCGTGCATTTTATTGTGGCTGCAGGAAATTCGAATGAGGATGCTTGCAACGCCTCACCCGCATCGGCAAGCAACGCAATTACTGTTGGGTCAATTGATATAGACGACAGCAAATCGTACTTTTCAAACTATGGAAAATGCGTAGATATTTTTGCGCCTGGAAGAAAAATTTTGTCAACAAGCAAAAATTCACCAACTGACACAGCAGAAATGTCGGGAACTAGCATGGCATCACCACACGTTGCAGGAGTAGCGGCGTACTTCCTGGGCTTCAACATGAACCCCCTTTCCCACGAGCAGATGAGAGCAACGTTGATTGGATATGGAACCAAGGGTGTGATATCTGGCCTTGACCAAGACTCTCCAAATGTTTTATTATTTAACTACTCAAACTAACCAATTCATGTATTCTTTAGTATGTTTTACTATAATAAAAGTACAGTTATACTTTGCTCGAATAATCGAATAATAATAAAACTAAATTAAATGCTCGGTTAAAGTAAATTTTGGAAAACTTTAACCAGGAATCTGGACTAAATAAAAAAAAGATCCAATATTACCAGATTCTACATGGACTATTCCTTGCTCGATCAAAATTTGAATTTGCTTAAATTGATGGTAAAAAGTATCAAACTGGTTTTACAAATCAATTATAATTGCTACTAAAAAAATTTTTTTTTTTACTTTTTGAAATAATGTTTTTTTTTCAAACTTGGAAAACAAACAATTTTGGTTTACAATATTTTAGTGAATACATAGGGAAAAATAAAGTAACAAACCAAAGCTGCTTTAACTTTTCGTTTTAAAATCAAAAAGTAAAATAACGAGAAGATACAAGTTTATAATAGACATATATCCGGGACATAATGGGTAGACTAAGAAGATCAAGAGTACACAAGGGAATTAAGGATGTTACCAAGAAATTCAGAACAAAGAGAAGAACAAAGGATCTAGATGAAATTCAAAATGATTTGAAACCAGAGATCAGACAAAAGCTTGAGAATCAGGAGGATGAACCAGACCTGCCAGGTCTTGGGCAGTTTTATTGCATTGAATGCAGGTAAGAACAAATAAATGCACATAAATACCAACGCTTTGGTTCGAGAAAAACAAAATAAAAGGCGAGCTTTGTTTGGCTTGTGCGTTTAGCGATTACTGTTACTATTGCTATTAACAATGCTTACAGTTTAAAGAAGAGATCCGGTGCACAAAATCAAAACCAAAAAAAAGCTCAAAAATTATTGCAATAAATTAATTTTTTTCTAACAAATAAACTCGGTGCTACTAATAGCAAGTACTACATTGACGAGACAGCACTTAAAGAACACAAAAAAGGAAACAACCATAAAAGAAGACTTAGACAGTTGAAGGAGCCAGCCTACACACAGAAAGAAGCTGAATCGGCAGCAGGAATGACTGTTGGCCAAGTATTCAACGGCATTACAGCAGGAGGGTCCTCGTTATTAAAGCTGAAGCGGGAGAACGATATTAAAATCAAAAAATCCGCACGAATGGCAGTCGAATGAACGCTTTACAAGAATGATTCATAGAATTGGAATAACGTACTCCACTATTGACCAACCCGGTATAATAGACCCTTTATTTAAATTATATCATCACAATCTACACAGGCTCCAAGTGAGGGGGGTGGGGTTTGATTGATTACTTGAAAGGATGGTATGCGGTTATATCTATTCTTCTAGCTTTAACTTTGTCTTGTTTCTTTATACAAACAACTTGCCTTTAATTAGATTTTGTAAATGTTTTGGACTATTGTGATTTGGAAAACAAGTCTTTTTTTTTTAGAAAATATATAAAGTAAAAAGTAAAAAAAGTGATGAAAGTAGCTACCCATTTGATCATTACAAAGTTTTTATTCTAGATGAGCTTGACTTTGAATCAAACAGTATGTACTCGCGTATATCCAACAGCGTGTTTTCAAGCTCTATGAGTTTGGTGGACTTGATACACCCTGCCGATTGACACAAACTCCAACTCCAACTCCAGAAATACATTTATGAATAACTTTATTTAGTCGGCATACACGGATCGTGTGTGTATCTGTGGTATAAAGTGCCCGTTGCCACGCCAAATCAGCAACTCGCGCTTGGAAAAGCAAGTCCACGAGGTCCAAATTGGAACCAAGATGGCCATATCGTGACAGGTAATGATGGACACTCCAGCAATCAGCAATATCAACTGTCTAAAGTTAACGATGGCAAAACATCGCGGTGGGATGAGGGCAAGGAGTGTGTGTAAAGTATCTGTACATCCAGCCAAAGCAAGGCAAATGAAAAGAACGAAAAGAGCGGAACCAACAAAAAGAATCTCGACCTTTACAACGATATTATATTAATAAAGCTTCTTTTAAATTTTTTTCTTTAATAAAAATATAATTTGATAGTTCAACTAATAACTAATAGTAACAATAAAATAAATTCTAAAGAAAAGATTTTATATTTAGATTATTAGAAAACATAAAAAATTTAATATTTAGACGCGGGATGGGAAAAGCATAACGCGAACTGAGGCTCCCATAGCGTGTGGTGGAAGATTGGTTCTGAATTTGGCACGGACAGCACCAGAGTTTCCGTGAGGACGGGTGATGCGACCCCAGATGACTCTGACTTTAGAACCGTTGATTTCACGTTTACCGCGGTATACGTAAGCTACGCGCTTACCCATGTAGAATTCAGTATCATCTTTAGAGTTGACACCTTCGACTTGGATGATTGAGTTGTTGACAACTTGAATGCGCTTTCCACGTTGGAATCCCAAGAAGCGACCCTTGCAGTATAATCTAAAGAATATAATATAATACAAAGTTAGTTCAAGCAGTTCTGGTAAATCAATAATTGATGTAAAACGCACGCAAACACTACGCCATGAGATATGCACAAGCTACCAACGGAGATATCAACAAATAGCAGGATATATGTGCTAATCAGCCAAAAGAACCGATGAGTGATAGCAAGAGTCATTTTGGCTTTTGTAAACATTGTAAAGATACAAGTAGAATCGCTTATCGTAAAAAAAAAAGATAAGCCGTGTGATTTTTTTTGTGAGTTGACTACAAACCAGCAAGTCCGTTGTGGTCGCTAAATCATATTAAACCGGGAACAAATAAAATGCAATGCTAAATGCCCGCCTGATGGTGAATATGGATTCGAAATCAAGTATGCTAAATGCAAAGCACTTTGTTTATTTGCAATGGATTCAAAGCCAAAACACGCTCAGCAGATTCGAATTAAATTAAAAGCTCGAATTGACTGGTTCTAAACCATTGCGCTTTATCTACTTGCAGCAGCTAGACGCTCTGAACTACATGCAAGTAAGCTGAATGCTAAAACGCCGAACGTTGAGGTTGGATATGCAGTGTAATTTATACTGAATCTGTGCATCCTGGTGGACATATATATCTTTCAACATCACTGAAAAATGGGTCACTAACACTCGGTTGTGATGGCCAATATAATATTGAATCCGTAGTGATAAATCGGTTACAACAGTGCATTGCGGCGTGTGTTATAGTGGTATAAATACTTAAACTTATGCTTACCGGACCGGTTGGACCATCTTTAATTATTATATCTTTATGTGGGTTAAAAGAGGATGCTACAAACAAAGCAAATTCGCAACTTACTTTAGTGAAAGATTACAAAAAAAAATTATAGATTTTTGTAGTGATATTGCTTTATTTTTACGCTACCACCAAATTAGTAGTCAGTAAAAAAAAAATTATCATTAATAAAAAAAATAAAAGCGAATTGCAAAAGAAGCATTGATTTGTAAACGCAATTGAAAAAAACTGAAAAAAAAAGTATGTTGGCTTTCATTCGCTTAATTTGCCCCAAATCAAGAACAATAGAAAACTTAGTACTAATGATTGGGTAGAAACAAGGGCAAGTTGATTTGGTAAAGTTATTGGGCTAGCAGACTTGAATTGAATTCAGAAACGGACATTTCTCATAGGCTGGGGGAGCTATTTAGATCAAACAGGTTGTATTGTAGTTAGAGTTGGCTAGTAAATTAATTAAAAGAAGTAAAGTTGGAAGAGGCAAAACTTGGAAAAAGCAAGACTTGTAAGCAAAAAACAAGCCAATTCTGCAAGTGAAAATACTTGAAAAGAAAAAGGTGGTATAGTAAGACCAGCAAGATCAAAGTAGCTGGAGAATAGATTGGTAAACCAGACCAAAAGTCCGACTGTGCCAATGCTTTAAATTTGGGCTATAGATGTAAAGCTATGGCGAACAAGCGGTAAGTGTATACACCAAGCTCATAAAGAGTCAAGCTAATGGCAAATGGTAAATGCAGGAGGAAAATTACAAAAGACAAAAGACAAAAGTTATCGATTTGTTCTTGGTTTGGAATTTCAAAAGAAAAAAAGTTTTAAGAAGAGTATCAATAAAAAAAGTGGTTGGTGTTAGAGAAAGTATAAATAGCGTTAAAATAAAACTAGAATCTAGTAAAGAGACATTTGGTTAATAAAAGTCAAAGAAATAAAAAAGTGGCAAAGAAAAGCAAATGCAAGTTACTTTTTAGATTTGGTTTTGTTTTTAGGTTTGGACTTAGAATTGGTTTTTGTTGGAGAGGGGTCGGTTTTGCTTTGTAAGAAGTTAGCGAGAACAAACTCAGCATCGCTCCCAAGGCTGTTGGATAGGGTGTTCATTTCCAAAACCTCGTTTGACGTAGAGTTGATGACAGCTAGGTGGGATGGTGAGGATGTTGAGGTTGATGAGGATGGTGATTTGCGTAAAGCGGATCGTTTTGGGGTGGCTGTAAAGTCAATTGACTCGGACATTGGAGCAATTGGCACCTTTTTCAAAAACCCTATATATTATAAAAAGATGATCAGTAAAAAGCCGTGACAAGCCAAGTAATAAAAGTCGTGACAAACCAAGTAATAAAAACCGTGTCAAATCAAACAAAAAATTAATGAATTAAAAGAATTAAAAAGATTTTTGACACGGCAAATAAGACTAAAGCCAAAAATGCAAAAGGTTCAGAAAGATGGCGATGAAAATATTAAATAGTTGGACTTACTTTTTGTGACATTCTTGTTTAGCGCCCACTTTAGGTTCTTTACAGCAGGCTGAGCACCCTCGCCGCTGCTAAGATCGCCTGAATCGACGCTGTCAAAGCTTTCAAATGACTCATCACCTTGCTCGGTACCGTTCTGTTCGGTTGGCGTGGCTGGTTCAATTTTTTGTTTCTTGCTCTTTTTGTCTTTTTTGTTTGCTTTTGTTTCTGGCTTGCTCGTCTTTTCGTTTGCGGCTGGGGACTTTGTGGTTACTGAAAACCCAGTAATCTGGTCTACCTTGCCTTCATCCGCCAAGGAATCTACGGTTGTGTTTTCGGCGGTTTCTGACTCGGTTAGTGAGTTTCTTGACCGTTTTTTGTTTTTGTTTTTCTTTGGAATTGGCTCCTCAACCTCTTCCATTTCAATGATTTCGGCTTCCTGTTCAACCAAACCGTTGGTCTTTTCTTTCTTTGGTTTTGTGGTGGCCTCCTTTTTCTTCTCGTCATAAAGTCTGGTCTTTTCAGCCCGTTTAAGCATTCTTCTTTCTTTGCTGTTGAGATGGACCTCTGGCTTGACAAATTTCTTCCCCTTCTCGCCCTCCAATGACTCGTCATTGTTATCAGGGAACTTTTCTTCATAGAGATCGTAGATTTCTGAGAACGCGTTTTGCTTCTGCTTGTCAAGTTCATCGTTCTCGCACATTCTTTTCATTGCTGATTTGACTGTTCCTCCAATCTCTTCCAAGAAAGTCAGCTTTTCAACCATCTCGTTATTCTCCTCGTCAAAATCTTCATCCATTTCCTCCTCAATTTCCTCATGCAAATCTGTGATCAAGCTTATTGGCTGTTTAAACACTTCCTCCTTGACTCTTTTGAACAACAATGCATTCTCCGTATTTACCGAAAACTCTATAAATGGCTCAATAAGCGATCCGATTGGAATCTGGATATTCTTTTTATCTTCGCTTGTATCATACAGCCGGATTATCTCGGCCAACACAATATCAGCCATATGTGCTCTTATGGAATCTGGGTATTTCATATCGGTTGGGTGCAATGGGAATCTTCTCATCATATGGTGGAACTCTTTAATTATTTTCTTGTCATACGAATATTTCTCAACCACCTTCAAGCTATAAAAGAACATTCTCCTCATCAGCATCAGATACTTGTTCACCCTATTATTCACAATTTAAATCTCAACGTTAGCTTCTACAAACACACTTGCAATTTGACTATAATGACTACTCAAACCCACTCGCCAACCCCCAAAAAGCTTGCCCATGCTTACCTATGTCTGTCCACCTCAATCCATTCTCGCATAATCGTTTGCCAGAACGTTTGGATGTACAAAAATGCCGACTTTCTATGTGCCAACAAACTCAACTCGCCCAATTGGTCTGCCAATTGCTGTTGAATCAATGGCTTGTCTGACAACCAGAAACCTATTTAAACCCCACACAAACACAAATACAACACGCTTGATTACTATCACGAAAAAACCATTGCTATACATAATAAGCCATATCATATATACCCGAGTTGGTATGATTCAGTCCTCTACCAGGTTTTTAACTTACAATAATATATTCCTTTCCACAACTTCAAAAACTCAAACTCTGTGAACTCCTCTTTGCTGCTGATATACCTCCCCAGCTTTTCAATGGCTGCATCCCTTACTTCCTTGTCTATATATTTACATTACCGCGTCAACTTGTCATTACAGCAATCACTTGGCTTCTAAATCTCTATTCCGATTTAAACAAAAATATAAACTAATTTATCTGGTACTTACCAACATGAGCCAATCTCTTTCCAAAAGCCTTTTCTCCTCGCTGGACCGTAGAAGTCATTTTTTTTATACGTGACTATATTGTTTACTTGTATCTCTTCTTGTTTTGTTCACTCGAATAATCCGAATTCAGCTTGAGAATCAGCTTTGCACTCAACAAATATAAAAAAATTTAATAAAGCGTGTTTGCTAGTTACTACTTTATACCTGTTAAATTATAAATAGTATGGAATTTGAGTAGCTCGATCAGGAATTGTTTGGCTTGAACAATTTCTATATTTCAACTTTATTGTAGAACTAAATTGACTGAATTCTGAATACTCGACACTGCTCTTATTACTTTTTTGGTTTGATTTAAAGCTAATTTTTTGCAATACGACAAATTTTCTCGTAGTTTAATTTGCTTTGTAATAAAAAAAAATTTTTTTTGTAAAATTTTGCCTGATGGACTTTTTTTTTTCCAATTTCAGTTTCAATTTCAATTTCAATTTCACGTTAAAGTGTGAAATCAAATCAAATGCTTTTATATTTGATTCGAGTCGGTTCTGATTTGATCCTCGATGATGTTTGGTTGATTTCGTTGTTTTGATACACAGACCGGTCCCCGTCGCTTACCAAACATAAACAAACTACCCATTCCATAAATGCGTACTGTGATTATCTTTTCGACTTACAATGCGCCATTAATAGCTTTCTTGGACTATTGTTAAATGTTTGGTTTAAAAAGGTGCATAGTAAGGCCAAAGCTACATTCAAAAGCAAGTATGTGCTATACAAATTACTCCTTTATGCGAGTTTTGACAAATTTAACAATATCGGAGCAATAGGTTTGATTATAAACGCTTTGTTTAGATATCTGCTGACATTATCATAAACCAGTATTTGTTTGCATTTACCGAGATACTACCAAATTTGCACTTTCAGCTTTGTTCAGTTTGATCAAAACGAGTGTTCTGTATCACAGATTACAAAGCTTGAAGCAAGGAATTGGTATAATCAGCTTATTGAAGACTCATTGAACGGTGCGCTAACATTAGCTATTCTTTAAAACGCATAGTCGAAAGAAAGGTTCAACTATTCGAGCCTTGGTTGATCAAAAAATAACTTGGTTAAGCTAAAAATAATTTGGTTGAGTAAAATAAGAACAAAAAATAAAAAAATACTTGTTTATAAAAGTTAACTTCAATTTCAATAAAAAAATGTACTCATTTATTTACAGGGACATTTAATTTGTGATATGTAAAGCGATGATTTGTTGAAATTGTCGAGTTGAAATGAATAAAAAAGAATAGAATTACATGAGCTTAGAAATGATCGTCAAGACTCGTATAATCTGCATTCCCTCCAGCTGTTGCGACACCTCTGATAAAAGTGGTGCTCAAGGTGGTTAATGTGTGCGTTCACTAGAGTAGAAACTAAGCAGCATACCAACAGGAGAAAGTGAGCAATGATTGCTAGTGAGCGAATCCCATACAAGAAAGCAAGAGCAGGTTTAGATTTAATTGCTGAGAAAAAAAGGACACATTGCCCAAGAGATCGTAGTGGAAAGCACGAATGAGGTGAATGGAAGAGGCAATTGAAGGAACAGCGATTATAGCCGCCTTCATTTTCATTTGAATTATTGAGTTTGAATAAAGAGCTGGAAAAAAATAAGTGAAAAAGTAAACAAATTGATAAATTTCAATAAAGAAAAAAAAAGAAAAGAGAAGGATTGATTAATGAACGAACAAATAGACAGAAACAGCCCGACAGACTTAAGTGTTTAAATAAAACGTAAAAGTACAGTTAAAAAAAAAACAGAAAACAAAAAAGTAAATAGTAAAATAAATGAGTATTGTGGCAGACACTCGTTCTTACACAAACAAGCAACAGCAAAATCAAATTTTAAACAGCAATCAAACAAGCATCGAAATAGAACTTGACGCAGATTACACAAGTATGGCAAAGGGCATGGAATTCAACTCAAACAAATACTCGGTACTTTTGCCAACATACAACGAGAAAGACAACCTTCCAATTATTATTAGGTTGTTGACAAAGTCGTTTGAAGAAAACAACATTGACTATGAGATAATTATCATTGATGATGCCAGTCCAGATGGTACGCTTGAAGTTGCCAAGAAGCTGCAAAAGATTTATGGCGAGGACAGAATTGTAAGCAAAGACCATCTTTTGTGAATTGGTTGAGGGTTGTTTAATATTATTAATAATAGCTTGACACAGCCATATATACACATGCATATATGGCAGCAAATAGACTGGCAAATTTTTATGTTAAAATGGAGTACTATTGGTGGGTTATTGGGTAGGTGTTGAGGCCAAGATCAGGTAAATTGGGACTTGGGACAGCTTATATCCATGGAATCAAGAACGCAAAAGGAAACTTTGTAATTATTATGGATGCAGACATGTCTCACCACGTAAGCTTTGTATCTTTTAAATATAATATAATTGTATATGCCGAAGCAAGCAGAGTGTAAGGCGAAAAAGAAACAAAAATGTAAAAAAAAGCAAAACTAACAAGTTATCTGACATTTATAATAGCCTAAAAACATTCCAGACTTTATCAGGTAAGCAACATAGTGTCTACATAGAAGAAAAAGTATTGTGGATGCATTCAGACACGAATAACGGTTTGTGTGTATGTATAATGTGGATGGTTTAAATAGGAAGCAAGGGGAAAAGGATTACGATATTGTGACAGGGTCAAGATATATCAGCGGAGGAGGTGTTTATGGGTGGGATCTGCGCAGAAAACTTATCAGCAGAGGAGCAAACTTTGTGGCAGACATTTTGTTGAATCCAGGAGTATCAGATCTTACAGGATCGTTCAGGTAAATGCAGTATTCAAGCACAAGACATTATTATTTCTATATGGTGTTGTTTTTTTGTTTTAAATCAATAATGGATAATGGCTGATTATTGATAGTAAAATATGACTAATACTACAAAAAAAATTGGGTTGATTAGACTGTACAAGACTCATATTCTCCAGCAAATCATAGATGCAACAGTGTCTAAAGGATACGTTTTCCAGATGGAAATGATGGTTCGAGCAAGACAGTTTGGATTTTCTATTGGCGAGGTCCCAATTACTTTTGTTGATAGAGTGTTTGGAGAGTCCAAGTTGGGGGCAGGGGAAATAGTAGGGTACTTGAAAGGATTGCTGACCCTCTTTACATCAGTTTAAACCCAGATTTCCTTTTCCTATTAATATTTATGTTTGACAGGCAATATTAATATTGACACTGATTTAGCGGCTTTATATGCCTTTGATTTATTCTACTTTTTCTTTCTTTTATTTACAACAAAAATCAAATAAAGGGATTATTAAGCATCCAAGTAATGCAAAGGAAGGGGGGGGGGGCAAGAACCAATAAACGAAATAAAAATGCGTTTGTGGAGTGAAATGAAGTGAGGTTAAAGCCGAGAAAAGATTAACTGTATTGAAAGTACACGTTAAAGTGATGGGTTTTTTTTTGTTTATTGATTTGGATAATCGACTAAATGAATCAAAAACACAGCAATTAAAACAAAACCACATAAAATAAAAAGAAAGAAAAAGAGTGTCAAACTACAATGAAGGAAAAAACACTAGGGATAATTAATGTAAGTTAAAGAGACTCGAGTGAATTAATTCATTTTACAGACGATGTTGGAACCGGATTTGTGGCAGATACCTTCACCGAAGCAGGATCCAACGACGACTTTGCCGTTTTCACAAGATTTGAAGCTGGGGCCGCTACCGGATTCTTCAACGCACCAACGGGCGCCCTCTCTGCACTTGGCGGAAACAAGGGCGATTGATGATGTAGCTAGGAAAGCAATGGCGATGGTGTTGATGAATTGCATTGTCGATTATTTGTTTAAAACTAGGACTGGCTTAGTAGTGATTTTGTTTTATATATATGTATATATATATTGCTGATAGTGTTGGATATAATAAACTTAGAATAAATCTCGATAAAGTAAAGAGTTGTAATATGGAAATTATGGCTGGAATTTGATGGAGTATTTAAGCTTTTTTTTTTTAGCTTTTTTTCCTTCTTTGGTTTATAGATTTAGAATTGGAATTAGAAATGAATTTAGAATTGGAATTAGGATTAGATTTAGGATTAGATTTAGAATTGAATTTAGAATTAAAATTAGATTTCTTTATTTATACTCGTTTTATTTGGAATATGGACCGAGTAAGCTTGCTTTTTTCCAATGGATAAGAGATAAAGGCCGAAGATTGAATATTGAAGAGCCAACTATCATTGAGTATATTTTTATTTTTATTTATATTAAAGTATCATAGAGTATATTTTTATTTATGTTTTTATTTATACTTTTATTTATATTGAGACTATTATCGAGTTTTTTTTGGTTTCTATATTTAGTAAAGAAAAACTATTTGAAAAAATCAACAAACAACAGTAGAGTGATGTAATTGTTAGTCGAAAGTATGTTTTTGGTCAAAATAAAGGGAAAGTAGTCGAGACAAATAAATAAGCTAGTAAAGAGTTTGGACAGAAGTGGATGGGATAATGGGATAAGTTGGATAAAAAGCGAGGTGGTGGTGGTGATTGGCTAGAAGCCTCAATGTTTGGTAAAAGCAGAAACATAGTAAAATTAGAAAACTTGAAACTAGGCAAATGTACTGGCAAAAAGGTGGAAATAGGATACTATTTATAGAAATAGAAATCAAATATTATGTAATATGAAGCAAAAGTAATAGTGCTAGATCAAGTAATTTGCTAGGATTAAAAAACAGTACTGAATTAAGTAATAACAAGAAAATTCATAAAACAGAAATGAAAAATTGTGTAATACCAAACTCAAAATAAAAGTGTTTTTCTTTTAAAGTGGCAAAAACAGGAAGTAAAGAGAGAGAGAATGAGGATGAAGGATGTAGAAATTAGGGTAGAAATCAGACATTAAGAGTAAAGAAGAAAAAAAACCGACTGGTGGAATTAGTGGAGTTAGTTGTAGACAATAAAAAGTATTGGGGGGGGGGGGGGGGGGGG
>LUVW01000001.1:1769373-1838593 GCA_001661515.1 Capniomyces stellatus | reverse complement strand
ACACCAACACCAACACCAACACCAACACCAACATCAACACCAAACCATTTTTTTAAAAATAATAGAGTGAGACCAACAAATAAATATTGAAAATCCAATAGAAGAGCGAGACGCTGCCAGATCTAGAAATATTGTATCAACCCGCATTTCTGTAAGTGTGCTATATGTGCATATCCCGACTGTGATAAAATCAGCATTTGTAGCAGCCATTCGATTGTTTATTGCTTCGATTCTGGTTGTTTATAGATTTTCTTTATTTTTTACTGGAATCATTGTTGTTGAACCTTTGAATAGATTTATGCTATATTCTGGGGACAAAGTATTCAGAGTATGCCAGGGTTTTCTGATGGATTTTGTCCTGGCTGGAACAATGGCGGAACAGTATCATCAGTACAGTTCTTTTTTTGGGTTGATTCCATTCTGACCAACCAAAATATTATTTGACTGGTTTCTAGCAAACAGAAAACAGCATGGTGTGGCCGTGAGACTGCTTTGACCCCCATCAGATTATGCTTTGGGTTTTTGGGGTTTGGGCCTTTAGGAGTGGGTTTCGGGTTTTGGGTTTTTTGGGAATGGAGTTTTTGAGAGAGCTTTTGGGTACTTGAGATTTACCAAACACAAGGCTTGATGAGTATGATTTCTGATACCAAGGCCCGAGGGAGATAAATACCTGTACAGCACAACTCTTAAGCAACATAACATTGATATATCCTTTAATCTAATATCTGGTCATTAATTAGTGTGTGAATCTTTTTATCCTTTGGTTGCATATTGAGGATTGGGAGTTATCTTACTGTGTTACCCTATTTCCTTTCTCAGTGCGCAATGATCTGTAGTTGGGATAATAGGATAACAAGGTTTATAGTGTAATTTTGATTGGATTTTACAACTGGTCAGGAGATCCTTAATCTTCATTAAATTGCATTAAATTAGTAATTCCAGGTGCATTTTTAATTTAGTAATTTTAAACACAAATCCCAATTCTGATCTCCTGTTTTTTTTTGTTTTTTTTTGTATTTTTTTTGCGAGTTTAGCTTTAGTTGTTTGTTTCAAATTTTTTTTAGGGATTTTTAATGAAATATACACATTTTGCGGTAACGACTGTTGTTATTGCTATTATCAAACTCGAGACTAAAACTCAATTGCTTCTTGCTTTAGTTTATCGTTTTTTTTAAAAATAAATAAATAACAAAAGTTATCAGTTTCTTTATCATACAGTAACTATTTAAATTTTAATTCTAGTTTTATTTTCCTCAATAAAAAGTAATATTTAGAATGTCGGTAATCCAGGAATTAGTAAACAAATCACTCGAAGGTAAGGATCAACCGAATGCCGCATTTAGGGTGGCGCTACAATACTTTGAAATTGTGTTATTTTTAATATATATTAAATGCTTAAACTTGTATGTATGTTATAGCAAAGGTGAATTCCTATTCGCCTTACTCAAATTTTAGAGTCGGAGCCGCCTTGTTGACGGAATCAGGAGAAATATTCATTGGTGCAAACATTGAAAATGCAGCGTATTGTAAGGACATATTAAGTTAGACATGCCTGATAGTGCTAAAATTGTACAATATAACAATGTAACCGTAATAAACAATCCATTTAATTAACGAATTGGTGGGACAAATAGCACCAGGAGTCTGTGCCGAAAGATCAGCATTTGTATGCGCGTTGATGGCAGGACACAAAAGCTTTAAAAGCATCGCTATTTCAAGGTAAGATATTGTCTGAAATACTCGTCAATTTAGTGCATTTGACTGAACTTGGCTTTGTTTGAGTGTGTGCAAAAGAAGGGGGAAAGCTAAATATAACACTGTACGATATACAAATGTTTTTTATTAGCGATCTTAATGATTACTGTTCACCATGTGGAGTCTGCAGGTAATTATTTTCAAATATATAAAGATGTGTGTGTGGTGTGTGATGTGTGATATTGATTTTCAACAAACTTGTACAGCCGATTGATTTAGTTACTTGTGGCCTATCAAATAGACAATTCATGAGAGAGTTTTCAGAAGACCTTCCAATAGTACTGGTCAAGAATAACGGAGAGTTTATGGAAACTTCGCTGGAAATACTGCTGCCAATGTCGTTTGGGCCAAAGGATTTGGACAAACCACGAAGCTGAACCAAAGCATCGCAGTAAATAATAGAGCTGCCAGTTGCTCACTTTTCTATATTCAATCTGTATTTAATATATAACTTTAGACGCATAGTTTTACTAGGGTTTTGTTTGGCTTAGTTTAGCTGAAAGATAAATAAAGGCAGGTTGGGCAGTAGTAATTACGGAGGTGGTAGTTTTGCTTTTTTTTTTTTTTGGGATTTATCAAGTAAACTTGAAACAACTTTATAAGAACCATCATTTAGTCCTAATTGTGGTCTCGGTTATATGTGCATGTTTGTGCATGCCAATTTTTTCAGAGAAAAAAATAAATAACAACTAAACTTGGGGGTAAAACCGTGTCAAAGTTGTCATAAACGCACACATAGAAATAGTAGAGTAATTAACGATAAATAATAGTGATAAGAACAAAGCAAATGTAAAAAGTAAAAAAGCTAACAATGTGAACAAGTGGTCAAAGGCCAATTTAAATCAAAGCATATAAAAATAAAATAAAATATAACAAAATCAAAAACAAAAACAAAATCAAAAACAAAATCAAAAACAAAATCATAAACATTGAAGCGATAAAATTACAAAGGAGAAGGAAATGAAAGAAGAAGAAAAAAAATTAAAGCTCGACTAATAGTGGGTGCCATTAGAGTTGGAGTTAAGATTGACGCTAGGATTTGCAACGTGACTGGACAAAGAATCGATAAACGGAACTTGACGACCTGGTCCAAGATCATAAAAATGGCTGTAGTTCAGACGGTCATCAGTGCCAGAATTGGGATTGGTGGACAGATTCACTGTAGAGTAGTTTGGATCCAGTGTATGAGCAAGAATAAGACCTTTGACACGGTCTTCAATATCGCCAGCTACCTTTGCACCACGTAAATCATGGACAACAGACTTTTTGAATGCTGACAAGGCATGTTCAAAGCCCAGTAGCTTGCTAGTCAGCATCTCAATCTTGACCTGCTTCTGGACCAACTCTCGTTCCAAATCACCAGCCTTTGCGCTGTTGTAATAATCGACCTCGTTGCTTACCATTGCTTCGTTGCTAATAGACAGATTCATCTCGCCAATAATAATTTCATAGTTATCCAACATTCCAACCAGCCGCCTGTTTTCTCCCCGCAACTGCACAACGCTCTGGCGCAAGCTCTCGTTCTCATAAGAGTATTCGGCGCCCGACTTGTTTGCCTTTTGGACCATTTTCTGGCACCTGGCCACCTCCATTTCCAGCCTGGTTATATTTGCTTGTAACATCTGGATATAGGCGCTGTCAGCTTCAGAAATAATGGCAGAGTTGCGCAGTGTTTCTGATGTTGCAGCGGTGCCTGCTCTCATTCTGTATATCTCGTCATAATTGCTGTAGTTTCTTTGGAGATTTCCAGGATTCAACGAAACAGTTCTTGGGGAATTCAGTCCATTGTTATTGCTGGCATTGTCATTGTTATTGGTGACATTATTGTTATTGCTGGGATTGTTATTGTTGTTGATTTTGGAGATTACAGCCGAGGAATTTGTGGTTGACGAGATGTATCGAGAGTGACCAATTACATTGGCTATAGGATTTGTATTGTTTAAGCTGGCAGTTGACTCGTTTTTTTGAGACTGAGCAATTGACTGCCACTTGTCGGACTTGATTCGCTCTTGCAGGGCGTCATTTTGCAACTGTTGGTTGATCTTTTTCTGCTGGTCTAGCTGGTCTTGGAGTTGGTCAATGAGCTGCTGAGAACCAAAAAGGTCGTCCTGTGCCTGGGTTAGCTGGCTGTTCTGGTCGTAAATCTGGTCGTTTAACTGGGCAACGTATTGTTTTTCCTCGCGACTCATTCCGTGAACCAACTTGCACTCCTTTGACACCCTCAACTCGGCGTCCAGCTCAGCCTCAAGTGTCTTGACTCGGGCGTTAAGCTGGGAGTTTCTTTCCCTTAGCGAGAGAATGGAGTCGTTTGCACGGATATTGGCGGCCCTGGCCTTTGAAAAGTCAGAAATCAAAGAGTCAAGACCTTCGTTTGACATCTGGTTGAGCGAGTCCATCAATGTTTTGTTGCGGATTAGCAGGTCAAAGTTTGTCTTTAATAGCTGCTGCATTGTTTGGGTCTGAGTTTTGATATTTGTTCCGTAAATGTACTTTTCATAGTCAAAATTGTCGTTTTCTCCGGCCACAGACTTGTTGTACGCGCTCTTATTTTTGCCAGCACCCATGTTGTTATTATTGTAGTTGTAATTATAGTCGGTGTTGTATTCGCTTTTTGACCTAACAGGTTTGTTTTTAAAGTGGCTCATCATACTGTTATTATCATTGTAATTATTGTTGTTGTAATTGCTATTGTAGTTGTACTGGCTGACACTGCTGCTATTGTTGTTGTTGCTATTCGTTGTTTTTATGTTCAATCTTTCTGGCGTCTTTCTGCTTGTGCTCTTCACGCTCTTGCTTTTCATTGGTATGTTTTCCGACTTGCTTGATTTGATTTCTAACAAACTTTTTAATTGATCTCCGTTTCTGCCTTTAATTTTACTCTTGGTTTTGCTCTGAGTCTGACTTTGAACCTGACTTTGGTCTATACTTGCATCCAAACTGTTGTAATAAACTCTATACCCCTGTTTTTCTCTTATTTCCTGTTTTTCTCTTATTTCCCTTTTTTCTCTAATTTCTCGTCTTTCTTTTATTTCTTGGATTCCTTCGTTTGGTTCTTCGTACTGTGCATGTTGTTTGTATTGGAATTCTCTTTTATGTTCTTTGCTGCCTTCAAACCCGCTTTGGATTATCACTTTTTGACTCTGCAGCAGCTTATCGTAGTTTTTGATTTCCTCTTCTATTTCGCTGTTCAGAATCTGTCTTGAAACTCTTCTAATCCGCTGCTTATCCTGAACACTCAATTCGTTTCCACTTTCATTTCCACTTGCATTACTTGTACTAATTAATCTTCTTTCCCTCCGTCCTCCTCCTAGTCCCAACCCTGTGTAGTTTGGCCTACTCTCTCTTTCCTTTTCTTTTTCCCTCTCGACTACTGGCCCCACTGCTTCTCCATATCCCACCACTGATTCTCTTTCTGAATAACCCAAATCCTCTCCAAACTCCCTTGTGTACTCGTACATTTCCCTTTTTTCTCGATCCACTCCTTTCTTTCTGTTTCTCTCTCCTGATTTGTCTTTTGGACTTTGCTTCATCCCGTACTTTGTCTTTTCCCATCTCTCCACCTCTTTGCTACCGTCTGAACTTTTGTAGTCAAATGTATCTGTACTACTAACCATCTTCTTGCTCAACCCTTTACTCCTACCTCCATTATTTATCCCCTCTCCCACTTTACCTCCATATACACCATATCTCTCTTCAACTTCGTTTGACCTTATCATCAATACAACAATTATTTATCTATATATCTATACTCTCTTTTTCTTCTTTACTTTATCGTTTTACTCCCTAGTCCCAATACCAAGTCCTTTCTAACGGGGTTATTTCCTTTTTACTCACTCCCCCCTTTTGTTTCCCGTCCCTTATCCTAATTTACTCTATCCTACTTTGCTCTATCCTACCTTGTCACAATATCTTTACCAAGTATCCACACGTTTGTCTTTTTTAATTTCTGTTTATTTAAACTCACTCTGCTGATATATCCTCTCAGCCTATACACGAACTATCTATCTATCTCTCCCTATCTCTCTCTCTTGCACACACAAAAAAATAAAAAGACCGAGGCTGTTGTTGTTGCTTTTGCTTTGACTGTGTTTGTATTGAGACCCTGGCCAACGTTATCTTCTACCCCTCGCTTGTTCTATCACAATGCAAATCCTGCTGTACACAGTTGCAGTGGTAAAGTTCCTGTTATACCTTTTATCCTTCACACCCCTTTTTTAAAATAAAAAAAAATACAATTTTCCCTCTATCTATCCGATTCAATTAACACTGCATAGATATATTGTTGAAGCTGTAAACGCCTAAACCCGTGTCCGCTGTATTTATCAATAAAAGTGATCGTGACTAGTTGAAGTATATCAAGTTGTTTTTCTTATTCTTTTGTGTCCCTATTTCTTAATAGACATTTAGAATGCCTACAAAAGAAAGAAAAAATTTCAAGACAATAGAGAGAAGAAAAAAAAAGTATATATTCTATCACAAACTCTTTATTCCCAAGTCTGCAAGTCTTAAAAGCTGAATGATAGTTGGCAATGGTTTGGTATCAGTACAATATTGCGTCGAAGAAAAAAAAATGTTGCAGTAAAATTTAGCAGACTAAAACTAAATTAAGTAATAAAAAAAAATTACAATTATTAATTTACCTCTAGAAAACTTTTAATATCAATTCTGTTTGCTTCTATTCGATTGTTTATTTTGAAATCATTAGCCAAACTTTCAATTCAACTTGTTTATTTTTCTCTCATTAATGTTACATCCTTCCTAATTGTCCAGCAATTAAACTCTTCGTTTTAATTTAACTGTATTTTACTAATCATCAACCTCGCTATTTATTATCGCTTATTGTTGCTAAATCAAATCTATTAATCACTAATTTGTTAATTCCTGTAACAGCAACCAAATTGTAGCAATTCCATCAATTCGAACCTTTCCACTCCTGATGTTGGCTTTTTTTTTACTCTCTGTTTTCAATTTCTTTCTTTCTTTCTTTAGTTGATTTACTTCCTTGTAATCGCGTATTTTTAATCGCCACCATTTGGATTAATCTATTGTTTTTTTTTCTCTTTCCTACTCGTCTTTTTTTTCCTTATTCTTTAATTTCCTTTTTTTATTATTGAAATTGCTTAATTTCATTTGGTTTGGTATTATTAATTCGCATATACACACTTTACTTTTATCCTTTTAGATAACAATAGTACATTTCGCCAGCTTCAACTTTCCCAATCTCTCAATGTTTGCTATTCTTATTGCCTTTTTTTGCTTTCTATTACTTTTCTAATTTTACAAATTCACGTTTGTTGACCTTTTTTTTTGACATTTACTCGATCTATACTTTGCCATTTGCGAAAACTTGTCAAACTCTGGCTAATGCAAAGTCTCTATAACCCTTCTACGTGAATTTTTTGCTTGCTTTACTTTTTCAATTAACAACTATTATGAGTTTTCTACCTTGTTAGTCTCAACATTGTCCTTCGATTCATAGCCAATTTACTCGCTATTAATCACCATCTTCGTGTACAATCAGATCACAATTTTGATTGTTTTGCTATTTATGAAGATAAGCCCCCCCCCTCCCCCAAAAAGGCAAAAGAACAAATGAATAACCTTCGACCACTAAAGCAAATAAAACTACAGGCCTCACTTGTTCAATGCAGCTCCCAATCCTTGTTACATGCTCATAAAACCACTTTTGGCATCTTCATACCTCAACAACTACTACAACATCCCCTCTGATATCTGCCAACCTTATTCTAGTAACCATTTATGAATGTATCTTATTGACACAAACATAGTAATGGAAATAGTCCCACTTCAGAGGAAACTACTATCAAAAGTATTGTTTCATCCAAACTCGACTAAATATTTGCTCTACCCTCAACCGCCCCACCACCGCGTACTGTTTTATTGCTTTTCTGCTTTTTCCACTTTTTTTTCCAAACCAATGTTTCTTTTGTCACTTTCAATCCAAATTGCTAATTCAAAATTCAAATAGGGTATTTCAACCTGCTTGCCCAATAAAAAACCAAATCTAGAACGCCTAATTCCAATTTAATAATCGCATTGTTTACTTTTTTATTTTTTATTTTACCAATTTACTCTATTTTCAATCTGCCCTATTTTCAATCTACTCTATTTAATCTTCCAATTGTTGGTAATTTCAACCTATTTACTATCTACCTTCGTAAATATTTGCTACTTTCAATTTTTAAACTGAAAAAGCAGAAATGTATAAAAGTAGAATCTAAACTGTTGAATTTTACTCAATCTACCCCCCTTTACTGTTGCTTTTATGATTCTTAAAATACAAAGTATAGCTGCTAAACTCTAAATAATTACCATTTTAACCTAATTGATCAGCCCTAGTTTCAAACTCTAGTTTATTTCCTATTGAATATAAGATATAAATAGTAGTTATTGCTTGTTTGTGCTTTACCTTAAACCCAACTTTATTTGTGCTATTGACGGTTCCCCATTGTCAAGTTGACAACATTTTATACACCCTTGTTTTTATTTGGTCTATTTCAACATCTTTTTTTTATAAAATCAACATTATATCTACTACATCTATCCAAGTTACCAAACACATCCGATCCGTTATCACCAAATACCAGCAGTATAGCAGTGTTGGAACGCTTACACTCAAAAGCGTACACTTGTGATTCAGTTATCTTTTATACCCAAAGCCACAAGTCGCCAATTCACACTTGAATAAAAGTGAACGTCAAAAAGATAATAAATCCATATGTTTTAAATATATTTAAAGTTTGTGCAATATTTAAATGGCCAGGTCTAGTTTGTAAAGTATAACAAGAAATAATATATATAGCAATATGAAATAATTAAAGTTAAAAAAGCAAAATAACAATAGTTTGAAGTTCAAACTTGCGCTAAATAAAAGACAAGCAACGAGTTAAATTAATAAAATATATGCGTATTTTTCAACGATATATATGACTGACTGGCCATCACCATTAATAACAAGTGCTAAACGCTGGGAATGAGGTATTAGTATGGAATTGATACCCAAACTAACGCCTGATATTAAAATTTTGGTTGAACAGCCCGTGTAGTGCGTTGAAGGTTGTGCTTAGAACCACTTTTGCTGCGTTAAAATACGATCTAAATTCTAACGTAAAATCGTTTTTATTGGGTCCTCTATGCCGAGAGTCTGTGTAGTATGTATTACGTTGATAACTATCGCCTCCATAGCTATGTTTATTAAAAGCGCGCATCCTCTCCCGATTTATCGCATTTATATGGTCGTTCTCGATACCGCCACCACCATACACAATGCTTAATATCAAAAAGCATATCCCGATAATTATAGTGAGCTTTAAAAAAAAGTACAAAATCGAGCTTATCTTCCTGATCAAGTACCCAAGAAGATAAATTGCTACGTATACAAAGACAACCTCAAAGGTAGTTTGCAAAACTGCTGTTCCGAGCATTTCGTCAAGATTGTGAAAGAATATGTATTTGGATACTAAAAACGACAACAGCGTCCTCGAAATGGGCGAGAGTAGAGAATGAATATAGAAAGCCAGACTAATAATATAGTTAATCATCTCCATTCCGTAGTTTACCCAATCCATTCTGGCGATTTAGGATATATAAATTTAGTTTCTTCTTTGCGTGTGTTGGTACTTGAACCAATCGTCTGTTCTGGGTTATAGTTTGATGTTTTGATAGTAATGCAAGCCTCCAATGCCGATTTTTCCTTTTGAGAATCTGTATATGTTTGTCGCTGAGATGCAGTATTTGATAGCAGATAAAATAGCAGCTGAATACGCAGATAAATAAGTTAGATAATGACTTTTTAAAATGAGCAAGCTAGACTATTAAATACAATTTTAAAACAGACTTGTAACTTTTAATACAGAATCGAACATTCGAAAATGATCTTTAAAAAACAAGAATTTTCAACTCAGCAAATTAAATTACAACGAGAAAATAAATCGAAAAATTTCTTAAACTACACGTTGAATTGATAAAAAAAAAAATTACACGTTGAAGTTTAGTTTTTAAGTCTAAAATAAAATTAATTAATGACAACGCAATTTAATTTGGAATTACAGGGCAATGTTATTATTGGGTAAAGCGATTCACAAGTTAAGATAAAGCAAGAATAAGCAGCGGCAGTTTTTAAGATGCAGATAGATAAATGAAAGTAAAATTACCAAACTACAATAAACTAGAACGTCATCGCATAGAATAATATCAATACAGCGCAAGATCATTCATCTTAGCTAAAAAAGAAACACTACGCTGATAATCCTGCCCAACTTGGCTCACTTTACTGCTCCCAGTGCAACGCCAATGCTCAATTTCTATCCCAGCCCAAGGCCGCTCCAGTCAACAACAAACAAATACTATTCCAAAACCACCTTGAGTCCTCATAATTGCAGACAGTGTAGCCTTGTACACATACATAAATCCTCGCCAACCATGCGCCAGCAGTACTCTGGGCCACAATAGCAAACATGGTACAGCCGCATACAGCCCAACATCATTTTCTCACTATATCCTCTCTATCCTATCCTTCCACCTGTATTTTGCATGTTTGAATTTTCTTGATGGTTTTACTCTTATCTACTCTTATTTACTCGTCACTATTATCTACTCCTATTTTATTGCTCGTTATTTAAAATCGTTTGTTTACTATTCACCATTAAACCATCTGTTGAAGTCGTTTATTTCCAAGTTGTGTATTTCCAAATCGTCTATTTCCAAGCAGTTTGGTTTTTGGCACTGCATTTGTTGATGTTTAACTCCAACCATGCTTCCACTGTTTATCTTGCCTGCATTTAGCTATGCTTTTGGTATGGGCTGCGCTTATTCGCTGCCATATCCTTGAAAAAACACAACTGTGCATCCCCCCACCCTCCAAACAGCACACCGACTCTGATCTTATTACCAACAATTAAACTGGTGTTTACTTACTTGTTTATTTTATTGAAAGTTTATTTCTATTTTTATCGAGGCATTGAGCTGGTGATCTAATTTATTGTGGTATTGAGCTGGTGATCTATTTTCATTGAGGTGTTGAACTGGTGTTTTGGATTAAAAAATATCTGTTTTTTTTCTGCTTAGTATATATCACCTTGGACTAACTCATAACATCCCATAACAACTCAAACCAACTCGAACCAACTCAAACCAACTCAAACCAACTCAAACAAACTCAAACCAACTCGAACCAACTCAATCCAAGTAGGAATGGTCAAAGTAAACAATGAAACGGCCTCGACCATCCAAAGTTTCCGGGCTCCCAAGAAAATGAGCCTGTTGAAAAAGGCGTCAAGTGTGTCAATCGACATCAAAGACTTTGTACTCAACAGAAGTGCGGACAGGAACAGGTGCAGATTCTGTGGAGCTAGATGCGGAGGCAACACACACTGCACCGACTACTGCTACCGCAATGACGTGGTTGGCCGCAAAAACATATCCAGGTCGGACGACAAAACTAGGTACACGGTCAGATCCAGCGGCGCTTACATCTCGCTCTCCAGTCTGGACTACTTTGTGCATTGTGGTGTGTTGGTGCCGCAAAATATCCTGATATATCGGTTTACCTAATTTTAGCTGCGTTCTATGCATATTACATGCATGACACATTGTTTACACACAAACTAGGCTCGTTTAACTTGTCATTTGTTCAACACTACTCCATTATCCAACATTATTCATCATTTGTTCAACATTACTCAACATTACCCAACATTATTCATCATTTGTTCAACATTATTTAACATTACCCAACATTATTCAACACTGTCCATCCTTTGTTCAATTCCGAACATAATATACGCTACTTTTACCCATATTATGTATTTCGCCAACATAGTTCAACTGTTTGCTGTTTGCTGTTTGCTGTTTGCTGTTTGGTATTGAATAATCACGGCATTCAAGCAAACATTGTAGATTGTAATTATTTTATTATTGATGAATTATGTCTTTCTGATAAATCCTATCTGCTTGTTTTTCACACAGCCATGTTTAAAGCCTCAGGTATTTGTAGCGCCAGTATAGTGGTCGAGTAATACACGGCCTCTGTCACAATTGTGTTAATCATCGGTCTACGTTTGATACTATCTGGTTTGCTGGCCGTGTTGAAAAAGGATGGAATATCTGGATATATTTGGAAAGCAAGCTAGGACCCTGCCTCGGCACACCTTACCCCTTGCACACTCTGCTAACACCAACACCAAACCAACACCAACACCAAACCAACACCAACATCAACACCAACATCAACACCAAACCATTTTTTTAAAAATAATAGAGTGAGACCAACAAATAAATATTGAAAATCCAATAGAAGAGCGAGACGCTGCCAGATCTAGAAATATTGTATCAACCCGCATTTCTGTAAGTGTGCTATATGTGCATATCCCGACTGTGATAAAATCAGCATTTGTAGCAGCCATTCGATTGTTTATTGCTTCGATTCTGGTTGTTTATAGATTTTCTTTATTTTTTACTGGAATCATTGTTGTTGAACCTTTGAATAGATTTATGCTATATTCTGGGGACAAAGTATTCAGAGTATGCCAGGGTTTTCTGATGGATTTTGTCCTGGCTGGAACAATGGCGGAACAGTATCATCAGTACAGTTCTTTTTTTGGGTTGATTCCATTCTGACCAACCAAAATATTATTTGACTGGTTTCTAGCAAACAGAAAACAGCATGGTGTGGCCGTGAGACTGCTTTGACCCTCATCAGATTATGCTTTGGGTTTTTGGGGTTTGGGCCTTTAGGAGTGGGTTTCGGGTTTTGGGTTTTTTGGGAATGGAGTTTTTGAGAGAGCTTTTGGGTACTTGAGATTTACCAAACACAAGGCTTGACGAGTATGATTTCTGATACCAAGGCCCGAGGGAGATAAATACCTGTACAGCACAACTCTTAAGCAACATAACATTGATATATCCTTTAATCTAATATCTGGTCATTAATTTATATCAAGAGCCGTAAAAAGTCTCTTGTTTTTTTAAATATATTTTCTTGAAGGTTACCACCTAATCGAGGTTAGGGTAATTTATAAACTATTTATTATAGCAATCAGCGATTCGGTGAGTTTACCGTTTTAAAGTCAGTTGTTACTGGATACTGCTGGTTAGTAAAAGACGGTTACATTATTGTTTGACTGGTCTTAAAGTCGAGATAATGCCACGTAGCTCCACCAGTGCAGATGACAAGCCGTTCGAGTACCAGACTATATACCCGGCAAAAAGAGTGAGGTTTATAAAGAAGGTAGCAAATTACACTGTAGATAAATTGGGAGTTTATATCAGCAGAAAGGCGGGAGAGCGCCGATGCGAATTTTGTGGGAAAAAGGTGGAGAACCCCAGATACTGTAACAAGTACTGCGACCTTAGCCATCAAAAATACTGCTATGATAATTTCAATATTACAACATACAAGATCAAACGGAAGCTATCGCTCAATAGGATTATCAATGTAATCAAGAAACCTAAGGTCGCATTTCAAACCATTTTTGAATAGCAATATTTGGTTGTTTTTATTTCATTTTTATTTTTACCGAGTTTTGCCTATTCTTGCTTTAATTTCGCATTGCTTTTGATTTATACCATGCACTTAATTTCCAAATTTGATTTTACAAAAAAAAATTGATTTTTTTTTCTTCCGTTTTTTTATCTTGATTTGATTTGTGTAAATCAAGAAAGGCTTTAGAAAAAAAAAAGGCAAAAAAAATAAGTAAAAAGGAAACAATAAAAAAAGCTTAATTAAATCAAAGCCAATTTTGGTCGGGTTGGAACTGAAATTTAGGTTAACGGAATTTAATTGTTTGAATTTGGTTTAAAACGAAGTAGATCAACTTCCTTGTTCAAAAAGTTTCAGACTGTGATAATTTCACTTTGATAGTCTTTGTTAGTCATTTTTAGTTAATAAGGTTCTTTTTTTTAAAAACACTAGAGTTTACTGATCTTGTGGTTGGAGTTAGAATCGAGTACAACAAGTTCGAGATTCTGCCGTTCAAACCTACTCTATCCGCAACTTATCGAAGTAGAGGGCCCATAAATCGAAAAGTAAAATTATTTAATTGATTGAGCAGTGAAAAGATACACAAATTTGAAGCCAACAAGTGGAGTGTAACTAAACGTTTAAATTGGGGGTAATAAAAACAGGGCTAATTTCCGGATTTTGTGTATTGGTGGTTTTGTATAGCGATGGTGGATACATCCAGCGACTCGGATAGTGATTACTGCAAAACTTGGGTAGAATGGTTTTTAAATTCAAAAGGCAACGAGTACTTTTGCGAGGTTGATGAGGATTATATCCTAGACCGGTTTAATTTAACGGGGCTTCAATTGGAGGTTAAAATGTATCCACAGGCGATTAAGTTGATAACAGATCAATTAGGTAAGAGTTGGTTTAGCTTGGTGGTTTTTGAATGTGTTTTCAGTTTAAATGAGTTCGATTTAGTGTTTTATGCTAGTATGAATCGTGGCGTACCAGGATAAATGGGGATGCTTTGATGCAAGATAAAAAGAAAAGGTTAATATTCAGCTGGTTGATTTATATTGTACTTGGATTACTAGATAGTGACAATTTTGACGATGACACAAACCTAGTTATTGAAAAATCAGCCAAACACCTGTATGGGCTTATACATGCGCGGTTTATACTCACATCGATCGGGTTGTACAAAATGGTAATAAAGAAAATGGTGATTGAGGGGAGGGACATATGTGCAGTTTTTTTATTGTATTACTACTATAATTCATCCTTGGATGGAATTAGTTTTGAGGTGAATGGAAAAAGTGTAATTAAGTAAATGTTGTTTTTTGGTTAATATAATAGTTGGAAAAGTACAAGAAATCAGAGTTTGGCAAATGTCCACGGGTTCTGTGCTTAGGACAATCGACGTTGCCAGTAGCAATAACAGACGTGCCACGACAATCAAGTGTAAAGCTATACTGTCCAAAGTGCGAAGACCTGTATATACCAAAACAGCCGGTGTATAGGGTTATAGACGGATCGTATTTTGGCACAAGTTTCCCACAAATGCTGATTCAGACTTATAATTCGCTGAAGCCCAAACCGCTGGATCTGGATCATAGATACACGCCTAAAATCTTCAACTTTAAAATACATAGCATTGAAAACATACACAGGTGGCAAAACAAGGTCCGCGAAGAGCAGCTGAAAAGACTTGAAAAGGCTGCCCACCAAAACTAACAAATCGGGGGGCAAATTGGTCAAGCCAGTCTTAATTTAGCTTTTTACAGCGTATATTACAATATAAATAGAATGTTTTTTTTTTTCGTGTTGAAAATAAATAGAAAAATCAAAAAGTTAAAAGTTAAAAAATGGATGATTTTACGAGAAATGTCCTGATATTGATAAAAATTGTCAGGTGAAAACGCTTTGGACTAAATGTCGATAAAACCGGATTGTGACACAAATAAATCAAGTAACTAAACTTCAAACTAAAGTCGATTGAATTTGAAACGAGTCAAATAGGAGGGAAAAAAATAAGCAAAGAAAGCCTCAATTACTTTAAAAATCCGGAATAAACAAAAAAAAATCTAACACGTTTTTCCAACTTTGACATTTAGGATTCTTGTAAACAATAGTGAAAACACGTAGAAAATATATTTAAGATTGAATACCAATAATAACAAACCGGCGAAAAGAAAGTAGAAGAGAACTGATAAAGGGAAGGAAGGGAAATAATTGAAAAGGAAAAAAGAAAGAGAGAAACAAAATGCATTGGAGTAAAAGCTTTAATGGCGAAAACTTGACCGTAGATGTGAAAAGCATCGAGATAAACATTGAAAGCCAAGAGCGACTAGAAAAGGCATCGTGTGTTGATGAGTATGAAGAGGAGCTGATGGTAGGATTGAAACGGGCGATTAGAGGAATACTGTACGAAGAGTGTATGGAAAAGGGATACGAGGAAATTTATAGGGCAAGTGCGACAGACCGAAAGTAAACCAGTGAATAAATGTGCCATAAAAATAGATATTAAAGTTGGAGTGCAAATTTAAATGTAAGAAAATAAAATAAAAAAGTAGGATTGCGAAGTACTGTGTCTAAAGGGAAAGTGGATGAAGATTTACGAGGAGCTAAAGGCAGAAATTAAAGAGTACATTCGACTTGAAAGCGAGAAGTTGATGGAAAAGAGGTAGGCATGAAGCAAAGTAGAAACAGCAAAAAACAAATAAATGAATGAATAAAGATATAGCGAGCTGGGGAAATAGAAAAGGATGGGAAATGAATAGACTTTTAAGTGAGCGTGGTAATATTTGGAATGTAATGTGTGAATAAAATGGTTATAAATGGATATAAAATGTACAACGCAGTGGCGAGGAGAATGAGAAGGTTTTGGGTTCAATGGTTGAGTTTTGGAAGCGATATACGTTAAAGTTGGTAGGTTTAGTAGAGTTAGTATAGAGATGGTGATATTTGAGCCTTGATTCTTTGAGTAACAATGTACTGTGTTGGATGTGGAGCAAATAGGGTACGGTTAGGTCGGTGTTCATGTATTTGGACAGGACATATGTTATCCATACTGTAGGATTGTTGTCGATTTGGTAATTAGATTGGTTTTATTATATTGTTATTATTAAAGAGAATTGGAAATATAGTAGCGATATAATTGTTGGGCGGAAGGGAATAGGGTTAGATAGTCGAGATAATAATAAAAAGTAGAGTATGATAAAGGCTGAGTAGTAATACAAGTTCTGTGGCGATAATTAATAGGGAAATGGGGCTAGACGTGGTAAAAAAACAAGAGAATCTGGTAAAAAGGGTGTTTGAGAGATTAAAAGCTGGGTTGTTGTGGGCAATAAAGAGTGAAAGGGATGGCGAGTATATGTGGCAAGAAATGGTCAAGGAGTTGGTGGGGATGTTTCAAGAGTTGGGAATATACCAGGGTAAATTTGAGGGAGAATTCATGGAAAGCAGCAGAGAGTACTACAGAAAAGAGGCAGATGAATTAGTAGGGTCAATGAAACAAGAACTGCGACTTAAAGAAGCGGAAATGAAAGACACGGAACTTGGGGGTGCTACAGAGAAGAGGGAGGAGATTGTTGGAGACAGAGATACGGTGGTGGGGAGATACTTTAAACAGGTGGAGAAGCGGATTTTGGAGGAGGAGTCGAGGATCAAAAAGTATTTGGGGGAAAGCAGCCGAAAGCAGTTGATAAAAATAGTCCACGAGGAAATGATCACCAACAAGTCAGGCGTGGTTTTAGGACACGGATTTAGTGAAATGATGGAGAGGAACAGAATTGAAGAGTTGGAAAAAGTCTATTCGATGGTTCAGCTGGTGAAAAAGCAGAGGGAACTGAAGCAGTTTTACCAGCTGTACGTCAAAAGGACAGGCATAGCAATTGTCACAAGAGTAAACGGAGAGAAAACAATGATTTCAGACCTGATAAAGTTTTTGGACAAGGTGAGCAATATATTGGCGAGAAGTTTCAAAGGAAACGAGCAGTTCAACCACAGCCTAACCGAGTCATTTGAGGCGATAATAAACCTGCAGCAGACCAGGTTGTCAAAGCTGATGGCAAGATATTTGGACGAAAAGCTGAGAAACGTAAACAGTACTGATGATGAGAGGGGTGGAAAAGACGGCGAAATTTTTGACAAGGTTTTGAAGCTGTTTAGGTTCTTGAGTAGCAAAATTGACTTTGAGAATTTCTACAAAAGAGATATGGCAAAAAGACTCATTTTAAACAAATCCGCCAGCAGAGACTCAGAACGTCTGCTGCTGTTTAAGCTGAAAACCGAATGCGGGTCCGAGTTTACAAACAAGCTTGAAGGCATGCTAAGAGACATTACGATTTCTAGCCAATTAACCAACGAGTTCAACAACAAGTCAAGGAAAAATTCTGATTGTGACTTTAGCGTAAACGTTTTGTCCCAGAACTTTTGGCCAACTTACACCCCAACCAAAATAGCCATGCCAAACGAAATGCAGTCTATTTTGGATAAATTCAACGATTTCTACGTCAATTTACACAATGGGAGAAAACTCCAATGGCTGGCCAATCTAGGAAATGTGATTTTGACAACCGAGTTTCCTGTTTACGGGAAAAGAGAGTTTGTTGTTAGCCAGTGCCAGGCTGCTGTTTTGCTTCTCTTTACAAAGTCTTCAACTGTCCAGAACTTGAACTGCAAGGAGATACTGAAACTGACTCAGACCCAAGACAAAGAGCTAATGAACCGCACTCTCTTGTCTTTGTGCACCGGTAAAATCAAGCTCCTGAACAAGCTTCCAAACTCTAATTCAATAACTGAGTCCGATGTTTTCTCCTTTAACGAAAACTGTATTGACGAAATATCAAACCCTACGCTCAAGAGCCTGTATAGGTTGAAAATCAACCAACTACCAGCCTCACAATCTGGCTCTTCCAGTGGTGCTAAGGGCTCAAACGCTGCTGGTGGCGTAAACTACACCACAAACCTAAGCAACTCCAGAAAAAGGATCAAGTCAAACTCAAACCCGTCAATTCAGCATCCTGGGTCCAGTCAAAGCCAATCAACCCCAGGCTCAGCCAAAAATAATGATAATGAAATTGACGATGTTGACATGGAAACTGAAGATGGAAAGATGAATCCCAATGATAACGAAAATGATAATGACAACGAAAATGGCACCTCTGGTTTAGGTTGCAATGATGCATTGGATTCTGACCAGGAAAACAGCCAACACAAAGCAGGCAAAATTCAACAAGACCAGATTTACAAAATTGATGCTGCAATTGTGCGGATTATGAAACACCACCGCCAACTAACGCATACAAACTTGAAATCTGCATTGTTCAACTTGATTGGCTACAGAGTTGACAACCTGGATTTCAAAATCCGTATCGAGTCTTTAATTGACCGTGACTATTTGCAACGTGGCAGCAGCATTGACAACAATGCCGGCTCTAGCGAAAGCGCTGCTGATAGCGACAGTGTATTTTACGAGTACATCACCTAGTTTGCCGCTTTTTCTTATTATTTCTTACTTGATCCCTTTTTATTATTAGTATTATTGAAATTTACATTTAATATTTGTTTTTTTTATTGAAATTTAATACTTGTTTATTTGTTTTATTATACCTTCTCCCTTTTTTAAAAAAAATATATATATATGATGTTAAATTGAATTCTGGCTGTGTCAGTGCCGCCATTAATATCCTTCCAAAAAATTTGCTTATTGGGCCCTTTTGGATTTTCTGATTACTGTGAGTCCATCAAACAAAGGCAGGATGACCTTTTCTGTTCTTGGATCCCTTGCGACTGCTGCGTTGAACTCATAAATCCAATCCTCGGTCCTTTTCTTTGCTGGGTCCGACTCTATTTTGACATTTTCATCGTCTAGAACATGGACCTTACCATAGAACAGGGTGTTATCAACCACCATCACCCCATTTGGTGCTAGCAAGTCTCTGTCCAAAATGGTGTTGTAATAATTCAGATACCCGTCTTTGTTGGCGTCTATAAACACAAGGTCGATTTTCTCGTCACTTGGCCAGCTATCCAGCAGGTTTTGCGCAGGCTCAGCCACAACTGTCACGTACTCTTTGTATCCTGCCTTTTCTATGTTGCTTCTTGAAAGCTCTGCATATTGGTGCGATAACTCGCAGGTCCACAAGTGGCCTGGCTCCTCATTGTTTTGCGCAAGCCCCTCTGCAATCCAAAGCGCCGAGTATCCAACAAAACATCCCAGCTCAACCACTTTTTTTGACCTTTGCATGCTTACAAGCAGTGACATAAGCTGGCCCTCTGGCGGGGAAATCATCATATATGCCTCTTTTTCCGTTTGATGGGTGCGCTCAAATACCTCTTTTATGTTCTCTGGCTGCTTTGTGCTATACTTGTACGAATACAACTCCATATGCTCCTTGGTTTTCTTCAACGCACTATTTTTATCCAAGTACGAGTACCTGTCTTCAGTCGCTGACGCTTTACCCACTGTACTGTCCATTGTAACTAGTTGGTATGTCTGTTTTTATCTTTTATAAACAGCTTAGCTATGCTTTGAGTCAAAAAAAATGTGTATAATGATGAGTAAAAGTTACAATAAAAATTACAATTAAAAAATTATTAGAGGATAAAATGAGCAAAAGAACAAAAGAGCCAAATATAGATTCATCTTTGGATTTGAACCATTTATCCAAGTTTTCCAATGTTGCTTTTTATACACCCTCGCTTCAAAACTCTATTCTAATAGCGTTATTTCATTTACACATATTCTTTCCATTGTTTTTGTTGTCGGTGATTGTATTTTCCAGCCTGAATACAAGTTTGGACGAAAATCTTCAACAAATCCCTTGCTCAATCAATTCTATAATCAGCTGAATATGTCGCGAGTATTTTGAAGAGCCATGATTGGCATCTTATGGCTTCGCCAAGTAATTATGTATAATTGTGCATTCGCTTTACTAATCAGCAAAATCAAATATTCTTTCCAGAAAAACCCGGTATTTTGTAATTGTCGAATCTTCTGATAAATATCTATAAGCCCATCAGTTTATTTTTTAATCAGTATTCGAAAAAACTGTTTCTTTATACATCTGGAAGTTGATGATTGATACGGAATCATGCTTTACTTGAAGAAATGACATGGTTAGTTTTGGCTGATTTGTATTAAAATAAAGACTAAACAGCACTCAAGAATTTCATGGGCTCAACAAACCAACCAAACACCTGTAAAGGTTGCCTTTTTAATTTACTTTTACGACATTCCCCACATCATATACAAACTGGTCCAATATAATGGTTATACGGAATAGCATTCCCGGACAAAGTTGTGTTTGATATGCAATTTATTTAATGAAGGATCTGAGTTGAACTTTTTCATCTCGAGTAAATAAACTGAATAATCAAAAGAAAATAAACTGACTAATAAAAACAAACAATAACCGACTAGTCCAAAAAAATGAACCGACTAATCTCAAGCAATAAGCGCAATAATGTTTCTCAAAAATCAACTACCTGAGATCTGGTGCATTCAGTTAGTTTCAACCGACTAGATGGGAATTGTTGTTATTAACAACAACAGCAGATTGGAAGTAAGAACATAATCATCATTACAAACAATATTGGGAACAATCTGAGGATAAATTCCACAATATCAATTCTTCCCAAATTGTATGTCTTGGCATATGCACACAGAGCTGCCTCAACCACACTCTTGTTTTCAGCCAAGTACTTGCCGAGTGCAACGATGTTGTTGGTCAATGAAACTGATGTTCCTGAAGCCATTGAATACGTGTCATAAATACCCAATGTGATGTAGTTGGTGTATGTGCTTGATACAGTCAAAACCTTGGTCAAATCGCTTTCAAATCTAGCGCTATCTCTGTTTGCCAAGTACAGCGTTATTTTAAACAACTTGTCAATTATAGCTTTGTCGCCGCTTAGTGCGCCCGTAATGATTTTTCCAAATGAGGTGTCTTCGTTAGTAGGCATAAAGGATTTTCTGCAAATATAGGTTGTGCTAACGGTAGTCTCAAAGTTGTCAATAGCATCTGAAAGCGCAGCCAACTGAGCGGCTGTTGGCTTTGTTTCTGCTTGTATTTTTGCGAGTGACAAATGCAAGAAATTAATCATTCCTAGTCTAGCTTCTGCATTCTCGTGCATTCCTCTGAACACATCAGATACAAACTTGGCAATGGCCTTTTCGTTTCCAGCAAAACTTTTGATGTTTGTTGAAATTCTGTTGGCTAGAGTCGCGCTGTTGTTGATCTCGGCTCCTCCTGTCTTTACTTGTTTGGTGAACTCGGCGTCGTATTTTTTGGCTGTTTCCATAAACACGTCAAAGAACTCTTTGATTCTGGTTGAACCATACTTGAGTCCATTTTGTCCCGCACTTACACTTGCCGCCATTGACGCAGGGTCTCCATTTCTAGTTCCAGCACTTAACTGCTTTAATGGACCTTCAATATCAGCATACACCAAAAGAGATGGACTGTTTGCTAACTTTTCCAATGGTGCTACGTTTATTGGCAAAAACAGTCTGTTCTCAACCTGACCAGCTGGCAAGGTTGGGCATTTACACTCTTCGCTGGCATTGCCAGTACATTGTGTGAGTGTTACAGTTTCAACAGTTGTGACAGGCTTTATCTCGACAGTAGTAACCTTATCTGTTACAACCACGGTGTTGTTGATTGTCACTGGCTTGGTCTCAACCTCTGTCTTAGTGGTGGTCATGGCATTGGTGACATTGTTTGTCACAACCACGGTGTTGTCGATTGTCACTGGCTTTGTCTCAACAGTAGTAACCTTATCTGTTACAACCACGGTGTTGTTGATCGTCACTGGCTTGGTCTCAACTTCTGTCTTAGTGGTGGTCATGGCATTGGTGACATTGTTTGTCACAACCACGGTGTTGTCGATTGTCACTGGCTTTGTCTCAACAGTAGTAACCTTATCTGTTACAACCACGGTGTTGTTGATCCAGTGACCGAACCAGAGTTGCTCTGTCTTAGTGGTGGTCATGGCATTGGTGACATTGTTTGTCACAACCACGGTGTTGTCGATTGTCACTGGCTTTGTCTCAACAGTAGTAACCTTATCTGTTACAACCACGGTGTTGTTGATCGTCACTGGCTTGGTCTCAACTTCTGTCTTAGTGGTGGTCATGGCATTGGTGACATTTTTTGTTACAATCACGGTACCTCTAACTGTCACAGACTTGGTTTTGCAAAATTTTTTGCATTTTTTTTTGTTTCCATGCCCGTGCCCATTTCCGTGCCCATTTCCGTGCCCATATCCGCCTCCGTGCCCGTGTCCATGCCCATATCCATACCCGTTACCGTGGCCATACCCGTTTCCGTGCCCATGTTTATGTCTGTGTATTTTTCCATGTCTGTGTTTGTGTTTGTGAAGAGGCCCGTGTTTGTGTCCGTGCTTATGTTTGTGCCCGTGTTTATGCTTGTACCCATGCTTATGTTTGTATTTATGTATACCATCATAATTGTCTTTGACTTCATCATAGTCCCCATAAGCTTCTGTAGCAAGGTAGTTGACATTGTTCCCTTGGAGATCAAGTTCGTTCATACCATTGTTGTCAATGTTGAGGACGCTTTCTGCTTTTGCGAGAGCCAGGTAGGTAATTAAGACGACGTTTTTGAGCTTCATTTTTAATAGTTTTCTTGAGTTGAAAAGTAAGGTGTTTTTGGATAGTTCTGAGATTTAAACTGGTGTTTTTGTTTAGCTTTTTCTAACTTGTGCCAAATTCCAATTTGTACTTCTAGTTGCGATAGTTATATTTTAGTCAAGTCTAATTCTAAGTTAAAATGTGGGATTTAGAGCACAAGGTTGATAATATTTGGTTTATTGTGGAGGATTGTAGGGTTTATATAGAAATAACGAGGGTTTTCTCTACTCTAGCAACTCTTAGTATGCGACTAAATGGCCTCAATAATGTGTTATAGCTTGACTCTAACATCTGCACTCTACTAGCAGTTGTTTTACCAGTATTTTAAGTATAAATAAATAGAGATATATTATATCAGGACCATGTCACATGTGCTAGTACTAGTACTAGTACACCGACTTGTTAAATGGTGATCGAGAACTTTGGTGTTTTGAAGCCAAGTATACTGTGTGAATAATTATTGACTGGCCACAAAAATGATGTTCAAAACTTTTGCATGACTATTATGATATTGATAATGGTCCAAGCACTTGGAAATGTATTTTAGTCGCTTTAAGGTGATCTACAGCATTAATCTACCCGAGTAAAGGATGTAATTCAAGTTTTAACTATAATAACATAATAAGTGAATAAGTGAGCATTTTTGGATGAATCTGGACGAATTTGGAATTGTTCAAAGTTTAATTTCTATTACTTTTGGAGATTTTTAAAACTCGTTGATCCCGCATTTGACCCAGATTAATCACTTGGGATAGTCGTGTTTACGCATAAAAACTTTTCTGTCTGTTAACCAGCATATTTCCTACAATAAAGGGTATCAAAAACCTTGCTACCTGTTGGGAATTGATCTGTTCTTTTTTTAATGCCATTTTTTTTATTGATTTATAGCCTGTCTGGACTGGTTAAGTAAATGTACGCATTCGATGAAATAAGGATTTGCGTGATCGACACCTGTGTCGATCATTCATTTTACTGACTCGAAAAACATCCTTAACCTCCGTTTATTACCTAAATACCGTTCCAGACACGGCTCTAGATGAATTAGTGCTAAAACACTATAAACATCAAGTTTTATTATCCGATATCCTGGCACTTTGCTTTATTGATATACTTTGATACTTTTACCAACAGACAATTATTTACTAATATCTTTTAAAGGCGGGTTAGGTTGTGAGATTTTAAGTCATCATGCAAAAGTAACAATACTCTTACTTTGAATACCAGATTTAGTACCCGAGTAAACCAATTTGGAAAAATATGTATTTGTGAACTAGATTAATACTCTAGATAAATGAATCTAGAACCAAAAGGCTTCTGTACTCTGGATTTACCATTAACTATGTTGATTTTTTTAATATCACCAATTTTATATGCATGGTAATAAAGAGTAATGGCTCAAAAACTCATATAGCTAGGTCTGTGCAAAGTAGGCATGGCAAGAAAATAGAGTTTAAACAGAACTTGTGCAATCCAGCATTTATAATTTGGTTTTGGTTTTACAGAGTTTCAAACCAAACGAAGACAGTACGAAGGAAAGTAATTAAACAAACAATTGCAATCTTTGGTCGCATTATTACTTTATTTTTGCTGAACAAAGCGTTGGCCGTTTTGGTCACAAGCAAACGGCATTGCCCGTCAACGTAACTATAAATAAATATATATATATTTATGGCATATTCTTGCTACTGAAGACAAAAGATGCCTCCGATGTATAACGCCGCAAAACTAAATAACTGGGAATAGGTTGCCGGTAAAAGACTTGGTGGTGAAAAAACAAAGCAATTACAGTTTTATTTAACAACCGACCTTTGCTGAGTCTTTTTAGAGTGAAAAATATGTGAAAAATATGTGTCAAGATTTTTTGAAGATTCAAAACTTGATATATTACTTATAATGTTTTATTGAATTTGTGATTTACTTTGTAATTTTTCAGTGACACTTTTTTCAAATGGGCGGTTTTCTCTGCTGAACAAAACAGTTTTGTCTCCAGGAATTTACTGAGCAAAAGAAAGAGTGACAGCTTCATTAGAATTGACTCATATCAGTAAAAAAAAGGTGCATATTTATATGAATCGATCTGCAACATAGCTAGGCAAAAATAAGAGGGTGATATTTGGATAAATAGAGCGTTGTAGAGTTAACAAAACCACATGCTTGGGAATCAAGCCAATGGGAAATTCGAATGAAATGAAACCTGACATAGAGTTATTTTATCAATTCGCTTCGAAGTTAGGAGAAATGGATGGAATTGGGAGATAATTAAGTGTTGAAACTAAAGCATTTGATATTTGTAAAGGGATTGCTTTTTTCAGGCAGAAAACCTTGGAAAGTAAAATAAAGGGAGTTGGGCCAAGGCAAAACGAACTTTGCAAACAAAGAGAACTTTTGGAAGCCAAGGTTTTAAAATTCAGTTTCAAGCTTGAGTAATGAATAATGAATAAAAAAAAAGTGAAAGAAAAAAAAATCAGGCAAATTAAAACAATGCTTACTAACGTCAATGCGAGCACTATTAGATATAAGACGACTGTATAGTAAAGTTATCAAGGGGTTTTGTTTGAATGGGTTTAAGATTATCAAAGGAATAGCCATCTAGTAACATTAGTAGCAAATAAACAAATAAAAAAAGAATACTATACAACACAATACAACAATTGAAGGGCACGACATAGTGTAAAACCGAGAAGGAACTAGGCAACAGGGAATAAGGTAGTTGTTAATGCTGGAATGATTGAATGGTTTGAAAACAACAAATGAATAATAGCCAAGTCGACATAAAACTATAAAAAAAAGAACTGGTCTGAAAACTATGAAAGATAAATGGGCAATGTTGAGGGGGATGAAAATAGACTTTGGAAAATTTGTAGATATAGGTGTAGTAACAAAGCTAAAAAATAAATTAAATGTAATATAATATAATATAAAATGAAATGAAAAAAGTAGAGGAGGAAAATATGAGCAATCCAAACAGTTCGATGGATAGTTTGGAAAAAGAAGTAGTGGATGGGGGCGATGAAGGCGCTAAAGTGACAACAGAAGGGAAACATGATAAAGAGGTGAAAGAAATGATTGAAATAAAGGATGGACAAGACCCAAGAAGAATATTGACGGATGAAAATCTGGGAGGTGAAGCAAAGGTAGCTGGGGATGAAAGCCAAGCAGGAACAAGTAAACTGGTAGAAATGGAGGATTCCAGCGTAGAAATGGGTGGAGAGGGCAAGAGTAAGAGCAAGAGCAATGGTAATAGAGAACTGATGGATTTAGACTATGGGATGGAAGAAGCTGGCAGGAAAAGCAGCAACTCTGAGAGAAGGGAGACAATGCAGCCATACAACAAGAGGCTGAAGGGCAATGAGAACGATGAAGATACGGGTCTAAGATCTCATTTAGGGGATAAAGACTCTTGTAGCCCAAGTATGGCCTCAACTGGCGGGAAAAGCGAGAATACGGACATGACGGGTCAAAACGGAGCTGGGATTGATATTGGGATTGAGACTGGAAGAGAAAAAGTCAATTCCGAGAGTGAAACAGGAAATAAAAATATAGAGAAAAGACAAGAAGGCGAACAACAACGTGGACCTTTTGTTTCAGAGCAGGAAGGGATTAACTCACGAAACGGGGATCAGCCTCAAGAAGAAATAGAAGTAGAAGTAGAGGATATTTTGCCATCTCCAATACCACCACCAACAACAACAGGCCATTTAATAGAGAGAGAAACCGATGAACAGATCAACAGAACTCCAAACAGACGAGTAGCAAACGGAGATAATTCTGAAGTTACGCAGCCACAGCCACAACCACAGTCTCAAAGAGCCAATAGGAGATACTGGTGTCACCAATGTCAAAGAGAAATGACAGCACTAATGGTGCCGACACCTGTGTGTCCATATTGCCGAGGGGATTTTGTTGAAGAGGTAAGATTCTATTGGCTTGTTTATTTTGGTGTCATGAATTATTTAACAATGCATTAAATAAACGAACAATAAACGAACAATAAACGAACAATAAACGAATAACAAACCAACAATAAATGAATGATAAATAAATAAATAGATTGACGAGAATAATGATCCAAGAGATTTTATTATGGAGGAAAGCGACGAAGAAATGGATCATACTAATGAAAACTACCCTGGCCAAAGGCCCCATGTATTACCCAACGAGGGAGGAAGAGATACTACAGCGATGGATTTTGAGTTTGGAAGAGCACCAAACGTCAACTCGGAAGTTGCAATGCTGATGAGTCAGATGCTGTCTCAATTTACTGGGAGAAATTTTGGACTTGGGGCAGGACTTGGGGCTAGCACAAGAACCGGAGCTGGGGCAGGAACTGGAACTGGAACTGGAACTGAGGAAAGATCCCAGAGTTTGTTTGGTCCAGACACACAAAGACAGGGACATGAGCCGGCGCAGGGACGAAGAGAAAGCAGAGAAGAAAGAGAAAATGAGGAGGGAAGAGAAAGAAGAAGCGAAGGGGGGAGTGAAGAGCCTATATTCAGAACATTTACTATTAGAAGAGATGTCGACATGGATAATCTGGATCGGGAATTGGATGAAAATGACACGATTATTTCTGGATTTGAGGGGCCAAGAGCTGAGGAAAGGACTGGGTCTGGAGAAAGAATACAGCAAGGCCAGAGAGCCCCCAATATTGGCACCACATTCCAAAGAATTGGCAGGAACGGTGCAAGCTACACTATTTTCCAGTCAAACAATGCCAACCTAAACCTCAGTCCAACAGCCAACTCGGGCACAAACCCAAACGAAGCCCCTGGCCAAGGACAAGGCAACCAGAGTCGTTTTATAAACCCCGAGGAAAACGGGCCTTTGAATTTTGGCGCATTGCTCAACTCTTTGTTTAGTGGGCTGTCTGGTGATGGCAATTCGGGAATTGAAACTCGAATGGGCCCATTATTTGGAAATATAGGAAATCTCGGTGATTATGCATGGGGCCCAAGAGGTCTTGACGACATCATTACAGAGTTGATGGAGCAAACACAAGGGTAATTTTTATTGTAATTTATGTTGTACTTTTATATGCTACTTTATGTCATTTTATTGTTCTTGGATTGTTTGACACCCAAATTATTGTCGTGTATTATAGGAGATCTGCTCCTCCACCTTCCTCAGAAGAGATAATCAAGGCTCTTCCTAGATTCACTGTTCCTAATGAATACATTGAGTCCAACAAAGAGTGTGGTATCTGTTTAGATGAGTACAAGCCAAAAGACGAAATTGTTGGTTTACAATGTCACCACGAATTCCACGAGAACTGTATAGTTCAATGGTTGACTGTCAATGGGACTTGTCCGATTTGGTAAGCATTTGGCCAATTTGAAACAATGAATTTTTGATTATTTTCTTTTTTGTCAAAATGACAGCAAATAAAAAATGCGACGGGAGGGGGTGTCAAATTCGATTGTTAGATTCACAATTTTATTACGACAAAAAAATTGAAGAAAAAAAAAAAAGTTGACACCTGAATTTGGATTTGATAATAACTGGTGCTGTTTTTTTATTTTTAATATTATTGCTTTTGTTCTACCAGTCGATATGTAATTGATGGATCAAAAAGCGACGGTACAGAAGGTCATGATCACGAAAATGACCACGAGCATGACCAGGGTCAAAGCCAGGGTCAAAATTCGAATAACGACAGCTCGGACGGTACACAAAATCCAAGTGGTACAAATGGCTCGAGTAATCCAAATGGTTCGAGTGGCTCGAGGGGCTCTGGGGGCAATGACGCAGGCTCATCAGAAACGAGTCAACCACAAAACAGTGCACAGCATGAACCTGTAACTTTAAATAATAGACGCGAAAGCTTGAGTATACGCACAGATAATAACAATGAGTATAGCTACAACCCCAATTCTAATTCTGACTCCAATGGACACACAACAACGAATTCGGGTAATAGCGATATAGATAGAAACGAAAGGCCCAATAGTTCGGGATATCGATTAAATATTCCGGGAGCATTTCCATCGGTTCCATTTGATAATGATTGTGATTAGTGTTAAATATCAGTTCACAATAGTTTTTAAACTATAGCCAGATTTACACGAATTTTTCATATTTTTTTTCATTTTTAAAAGCAAAAGGCAAAAAAAGCAAAAAATAAGAATAAAAACAGAAACAAAATAGGTAAAAGGGAAAAGGGAAATTAATATTAAATTCAAGTGGCATATCGAGTGTTACAATAATAGCAAAATGTTTGGTTTTAAAGTTGTGAGAAACGAAAAACAACAATGGTGGGAGGAGGCATTTTGAATAAAATGGTAAGAGCTAAAGTTGGGTATAAAATAAAAATTAGAGAAACGAAAAAAAGGAAAGAACGAAATCGAGAGCTGTAATGAGAATGGGGAGAGATTAAAGAAAAGGAGAAATGAGAAGCAAAAGAAAAGATAGGTGGAAATCGAAAGGTTATTTTAGAGTGAAATAAAAAGAATGAAGACGCGAATGTTGAAGTAAATTGAAATTAAGAATTAAAAATCGAAAATCGAAAATCGAAAATCGAAAATTAAAAATTAAAAATTAAAAATTAAAAATCGAAATTGGTGGAATAGAGAGAAAAGAATAAAGAAAAAAAAAAGAGATGGGGGAGAAAATAGTAAATAAACGGCACTTGGTTGTTTTTTTTTAAAAGTGCATTCACGTGTGATGTACAAGAAGTGCGGATTATTTTAAAGAAAAATGAAAATGAGATGGAAATGGAAATGGAAATGGAAATGGAAGTTGTAGATGGAAAGAAGAAAAAAAAGCGGCAAAATTAGAAAAGTTGAGAGTGAGCGAAAAAGAAAAAAAGAAAAAAGGTGAATTTAAAAGTGAAAAAAATAACGGGATTTTGGAATTAATTTGAAAAATATGTTACTTTAGCTTTTTTTTCGCTTTTGAATTCGAGTAAAATGGGAAATCCAAAATAAAAAGCAAAAAAAATTAGAAAATAAAAAATAAAAAGCAGAAATGTGAAAATAAAAATCAAAAGGTAAAGGTAAAGGTAAAAAAATTTTCAAATTCAGTTTGGAAAACGAAAAAAAGGAAGAAAAAAAAGGGAGAAAAAGGAAAAGCCCAGTAGTAAAAGACGTGGAAAGAAGAAAAGAAAAACAGTAAATAAATAAAACTCGTAATAGCAGTAATGCCAAAAAAAAAATGAAAATGGGAAAATAGGAAAATAGGAAAAAAAAAATAGTGAAAATGAAAAAAACGAAAGAAAAAAAAATAGAAAAGTTTTTGGATAAAATGTAAATATTTCAAAGGAGAAAAGGAGGGGAGGGAAAATAAAGGGAAAATAAAGAGAAGGAATATAGAAAGAAAAGTCTAAGAGCGCTCTTTTTATTAATTTAAGAAATAGGATAAAAGATAAATAAAGAAAAGCAAAAGCAGAAGAAATAAAGAAAATAAGAATGAGTTTAGATCAGGAACAAGTAAGTAAATAGAAAACAAACGTGGGAGAGAGAGTGTGTGGAATAGGGAAATAAAGGGGAAATAAAATTGTGATTTTTTGTAGGTATTGAAGGCGACAACAGCGTTGTTGGGGCATTTGGAAAAGGTGCAAAAGGAGGGGAATAAAGAGGGAAAGAAGGACCTTTTTGAGGATAATGATGAGGCGGTGTGGATGATATTAGTGACAAAGACGGTGCCAAACAAGGTGAAGACGAAGCCGGTTAGGATAGCGTTGAAGCATGGATTGAACGGGGAAGGAGTAGACGTGTGTTTGTTTACAAAGGATCCAAAGGAGAGCTATGAGGAGAAGATAGCGGAGAAGAAGGTAGGGTTTGTGAAGGAGGTGATGGGAGTGAGTGAGCTGAAAAAGAAGTACAAGACATACGAGTCAAAGAGGATGTTGATGGACTCTTATGGGGTGTTTATGGTGGACGACAGAATAGTGCCAATGCTTCCAAAGCTGATAGGAAAAAAGTTCTTTTCAAAGAAGAAGCAGCCAGTGATTGTCGACATAACAAAGCCAGACATCAAGGCTGAGCTGTACAAGGCGTTGAATTCGACGTACTTTATTCCAGCGACAGGATCGACAATTGCAATCAAGGTAGGATCGTCAGCTTCGCACTCGGCACTTCAGTTGGCCGAAAACATTGAAACTGTTCTTTCGAAAACCGTCCAAAGAATCACAAAGAAGTGGGCAAATGTCAAGAGCGTATCGGTCAAATCTGCCGATTCAGTAGCACTTCCATTCTACAATTCTCTTGAACCAATCAATCCAATTCCCTCCAAAGACGATAAATCCTCCACCAAAAAAGAAAAGGTCGAAAAGGTCGAAAATGTCGAAAAAGTAAAGTCTAAACGCTCCAATACCGCATCTACAGCCGATTCTTCAACCGAATCTCCCGCTAAAAAAGCCAAAACTACTCCTAAATCCAAAACCGAAACTAAAACTAAAACTAAAACTGAGACTGAAACTGAGTCAGTGAAAAAACCAATTTCTGTTGCCTCAGCCGTCAAAGCTGCTGCCAAAGCTTCAGCTATTCCCCCAGCCAAAAAAGAAACTCCAGTAAAGAAAGCCACCCCAGCCAAAAAGGAAACTCCCGCAAAGAAAGAAACTCCAAAGAAAGAAACCCCGGCCAAAAAAGATGTTGTAGAAAAAAAAGAAACCCCAAAGAAAGCCACACCAGCTAAAAAAGAAACTCCAGCTAAAAAAGAAACTCCAGCTAAAAAAGAAACTCCAGCTAAAAAAGAAACTCCAGCTAAAAAAGAAACTCCCGCAAAGAAAGAGACTCCAAAGAAGGCCACACCAGCTAAAAAAGAGACTCCAGCCAAAAAAGAAACTCCAGTAAAGAAAGCCACCCCAGCCAAAAAGGAAACTCCCGCAAAGAAAGAAACTCCAAAGAAAGAAACTCCTGCCAAAAAAGCCACACCAGCCAAAAAAGAGACTCCAGCCAAAAAAGAAGTTGTAGAAAAAAAAGCCACACCAGCAAAGAAAGAAACCCCAGCTAAAAAAGAAACCCCAGCAAAGAAAGAAACTCCTGCCAAAAAAGCCACACCAGCTAAAAAAGAGACACCAGCAAAGAAGGAAACACCAACAAAGAAGGGAAAAGCAAGCACTAAATAGTAGACCAATATAATTCATAACCAAAATTATAATATTTATTACACTTTATTAATTAAATTATTACCATTACTAGTTTGATTTATTTATCATTTATTTATTTATTTGCTCGAGCAAAAAAACACCGATTTAGCAAAAAAAAAAAAATATATATATAAAAGCAATAATAATCATGATCCGTTAATTGATTTAAAAATAAATAAATAAATGAATATATATAAATGTATATAGTGGTGATGATAATAGTACAGAATAAAAAATAAAAAATAAAAAATAAAAAATGTTATTATTGATGTTATTGTTGATGTTGTTGTTGATGTTGTTGTTGATGCAAAAGTCTGATGGATTCAAGAGTGGAATTGTTGACGAGGTACAAGTTGATTTTGAGAATAAGCTTTGTGGAAATAAGAGATTCAAAGGTAGGATCTGGAGTGATTTGATCACTGTTACAATTGATGTTGTTGTTGTTGTTGTTGTTGTTAAGGGCGTGGAGGTCGAGTTTGGAAGTGTTATTGGAGTTGAAGTGTGATTGTTGCGATGAGGTTGAGAGGATGTAATCAACAAGAACTCTGAACTTGGCGTTAGAGTCGATTAGGTAGATTGGATCGATGTTGGCAAGAGATGGGGCAGGAGATAAAGATGATGGGGTTGTTGGGAAAAGAGTGGAGTGGCTTAATGGAGAATTGGGGGGAAGTTTGCAGATTAAATTGAGGTGTTTTGCATGGCCAATATTGTACCCAAAAGTGAACATTTTATCAAACAAAACGTGTTTGAGTTTGGTTACGGGGAGTTGACTGTTCAACCCAACAACAAGACAGCAACCATCGCCCAAACAAACATTGTACAGGATAAACTTACCACCGTCCAAATCAACACCATCAGCATCATCCTCCTTCAAAGCACCGTACCGACTCAGTGCATTTTCAGTTCCAAACCGGTCAGCTCGAGCCATAAAAAATCTGGCCGCCTTGTACGTACTCTTTGTCAAAACTGACATCTCCAAACTCCTGCTAAACTCTGGGTACTTTGCCACAAACTTGCTCAAGTACCCCATGTCAATTACCTCGCCTACTTGTTTTCCATCTCTCATCTTCTTCTTCCTATTCCTCAACTCCTCCTCCATCTCCTTTATCACTACCACTGAGCTCGTGTCCCCTTTGCTCTCTCCTCCCCTCGCTACTCTTCTGTACTGCCTAAACTTGCTCCCTTCAAACCTACTCGCATAATCTTTACTCTCCACCACTCCTTTTTCTTTCTCTCCTTCTCCTTCCTTTTCTCCTTTTTCTTCGTCTTCTTTTTCATTATCTATTCCTCCTTCAGCTTGGTTCTTGCTCCCCCTTCTTCCTCTAAAACTAAACAACCGTTTTGACTTGGTCGAAATCGTCCTCACCAATTCTGTACCACTCAAAGTAATCATATTCATCACCCTCTTCTCCTTCAAAGTACTGCCACTGTTTTCTCCTTTACTGTTTATGTAATATATGTTGTTTCCAACTACTCCTAATTTTCCTCCTCTCTTTCTATCCTCCTCATCCCTCAACTCTTCAACTGCTGGATCTGCTCTAGTCATAAGATATGCCTGGAACCCTTTACCCTCTTCATTATCTTCTTCTTCATTCTCGCTTTTACGTTTTATCTGCAAATCAAACTTGGTTTCTTGACTGCTTGTATTGTCCAGTGCACTTGTACATTCTTGTACATTTATGTGCGTGTCATGGTCGTTGTACATGTTTTCGGTTGACTCGTTGTACACTGTTTCGGCTTGTGAGTTTGTCAACATTTTGTTTGTTCCATTTATTACTACTTTTTCCTTATTCTTTTCCTTATTCTTTTCATTTTCATTTTCATTTTCATTTTCCTTACTCTTATTCTTACTCTTATTCTTGTTCTTGCTTTGTTGTTGTTGTTGTTGTTGCTGTAGCTTTATCGAGTTGTGTCTTGCTGCTATTGCTTCTTGTCCATAGATTTCAATCACCTTTTGTTGGTATATTTCTGTAAATTCCTTCTTGTTCAAATTGTTTAGTTTTTTGCTCTTGATCTCTTCTTGTTTGTTTTCCTTTTCTCCAACTTTTACCTCTGATTCTGACTCTGTTACTGATTCTGTAGCTGATCCTGCAGCTGATTCTGGCTCCGAGTCCAGCTCTTTTATTGGTGGAGGACAGTATACCCTACTCACCCGTACCTCATCCAAATCAAAGCTTTTGCTCAATGGTTCCCCAAACCTGCTGACCCTGAGTTCCAGTCTTGACATTCCTAAGCTGTTACCAATGTCACCCAATTCTCCTACTTTACCGACTCCATCCCATTTTTCTATTTTGCCAATTTTACCAATTTTACCAATTTTACCAATTTCACCGATTCCAACCACACCATTTCTGTTTGCATTTCTGTGTCTGATGTTACTTTTCCTCTTTTCTATATCCTTATTTGTAACCCCAAGTACACTACCATCACTGCTACTTTTACTAGTACTGTTATTATTGCTACTTTTACTAGTACTGTTTATGCTAATGTTTTCTCTTGACACGTTCCTATGACTTTCGGCCTCCTTTCTTCTACCTCCAGCAATCTTTATACTTGCATTCCTTATCATTCCAAAGATCCTGTTTGATACTTTCTTTATGCTTTCATTCCCATTTCCGTTCCAATTTCCATTTCCATTTCCATGTATTGATCCCATGTCTTTGTTTCTCCCATACCCAACCCTGGTCGACTTGCTTCTAACCAAATCCAACTCTGCTCTCTGTACATTGTACTTTTCATTTATTGCGCTGCTTGCCGAATTTGATCTTTGCTTTTTCCGAATTCCTCCAACTCCCACACTCCTCTGGTCCCCTACTTCATAACCCCTCAACATCTCACTTATGTATTCTGTGTCTAACCTATTGCTTGATATCTTCACCATCAACTTGTTCCCTACTCCTTCCTCCCCTCCTTTTCTTTCTAAACCACCTTCTTTGCTCTCAACTCTTCTTCCCTTCCTCTCCACCCCTCTTGCCGGGTTTGACAAGTCCGAAAGTGCTTCTTCCAAATCCATCATCCTGTCTCCATTCCCATTCCCATTCACCGTCCCCACTGACATCACCTCTACTACCTCTGAATCTATACTATATCTATCACCTCCCTCCACCTTTCCATCCACCTTTCCATCTCTCTCACTCTTTACGCTTTTGGCACTATTGACTTTTTTCATACTTTTCATACTTTTCATACTTTTGACCTCTTTGACCTCTTTGATCTCTTTGATCTCTGTTAGTGCTGCCTTCTTGCTTCTATCCTTGATATCTCTCTCAAAATCCCTTGACCACCGCCCAAAAAACTCCTTGACTACAATACTATACTTGAAATCAACCACCTGATCCCCGCTGAGCCCCATACTAACATAATAATTATAGTTTCCTTCCCCATTGCTACTGTTACCCCCGTTATCCATCCTCTTGTTTTCAAATATCCTTGATATCATTTGCCTCACTATCTCCTCTCTCCCCTCAAACTCGTCCTTCCCCCCAAAATCAATAAAATACCTCTTTCTGTCCCTGATCTTTTGCTCCATCTCAAACTGCCCCTTGACAAACTGCATGTACTTTGCCTCCAACTTTGCATACAGCTTGACAAACTCTTGGAAACTCCTTGTGATTGTGTACTCGTCTCCCAACAACTTGTTGTACACCGAACTGTCAAACAGCTGTACGCTATTCCGTCCCCCCAATTTTACCTGCGCCTGGTTCTTCACTCTTATCTTATACACAGTCTCTTTCACCTCCTGCCCCTTTACCCCCTTTACTTTCTTTACCTTTTCTGAAACGTACTCTACTTTTGACCCGTCCACCAACAACGATAGTGCTGGAAACGTGTAATTGTCCACCATTCTATTCTCTCTCCACTTGCCTACTATTCTCTTCTATTTGTCTCTATCTACTACACCTATCCTTTCTGCTCCCAAAACTGTATTGGTTTAAATCCTGGCTTATATTCTAAAACCCTCCTATTTCTATCCTCGCCTTTACTTTGCTTTTTTTTCTTTCTTTCTTTTTAATGCTGTTGCTGGTTGAAATATGGAAAATGGAAAATGGAAAAATTAATTTTAAAAATCTTAAAAGAAAAAAAAATATGTGCTTGAGCTCTAGCTCTTAAATATCTCGCAACCCAAACTAATCGAGCCATTTCAAAAATAGTTCAAAGCATACTTTAAAATTATCTGTTGTATTCCTCCAATCGAATAAATCTCCATTAATTTACTTTTTCTATTTATTTACTTTTTTTTTTTATTCCTCTCTTCGATTCACTTTTCTTTTCTTTTTTTCTTTTACGGATAAATACTCCTCCCCTTCCCCCCGTTCACTATCTAGCTTTTTTTTTTTGCTCATTATAAATTATATTACAATCTTGTGAAATCCTCACTTATTAACTATTTAGATTCTTTTTGTTCTAAAATTGCACTTTTATATTTCCTCAAATCCATCATACTGCATTTATTCTATTTTACTTTCTACTTTCTACTTTCTACTCTTTACTTTTTATCTTTTACTTTTTATCTTTTTTTTCTTCTGATTCATTCAACTTGATTTTATTACTTGAAATATCCGTCTGTTTAATTTATTTACCTAATTTTCTGTGCTGCTAAATCCGCCCACTCAGCCTACCTTTTCTTATTATAACACTTTGATCTATTCTTGCCACTTCCTGCCTAATTACCATTAGTAATCACCACTTTTTTTTTTCTTTTCCTTTTCTTTTCCTTTTTTTCTCTTTAACCTTGGCTTCTAAACCTTTAATCACTACTATAACACTCACTCCTTAGCACTCTCTTCAGTTCCCTTTATCATAATCCCCAATCCCACTAAACGTTTCTTTCCTTTATCTTTTACCATTATCCAAACCCAGTATACTGTCATTTTATACCACTTCTGTCCTTACTTTACACCCCTACCCTCCACACTTACAATGTTATTGGTAATGCCACTTTTATTACATAAAAAAAGTCTTGGTATAAATTCTGCTTTTTATTTTCCTTAGGCCCTTCTTCCCTTTTCAAACAAAACCAACAATCAATTACTCTTTTACAAACATTCTTTATTCGCATCAATCTCCATTTCTTCCACCACAGTTTTACATTTATTACGAACCCACCACTGTTTCTCCATTCATCACAATTATCAAAGCGCGCTCTCTATTTTACTGATTCTCTCAATATTTAATTTTAGTTTCTTTATTGTAAGATTCAGTTATTATTACTCTTGTATCCAGAAATTATCAATTCCAGCAAATTAATTCCTTTCTTTTGTACTACTTTGCTTTTTGTGCTTTTGATTGTTTTTTTTACAAGCTGTTGATATCCGTAAGTTAATTGGATATAATTTTTGCCCTAATCGTACATCTATTGGATATACTGCAACAGCTACACTTTCTTATCCAAATCAGCCATCATTATATTTGGTTTCGATTATTTTTATACATAATCTTATTAACCTAATTATAAGTGCGATTGATTTTAATAACTTAGTACCACTTGTTGATTCGTACATTTTACTCCTGTGCTCTTTTTCCAACCTGATCAAGAAAGCCATTTACAAAAAAACTGCAATTTAAAATATCGGTTATATGAATTAAAAAGTCACAACAATTAGCTTAAATTACCCAAGAAAAAAAAATTAATACCACAAGAACCATAATCTAAACAAATAAACTGATGAACTAATAAACGAAAAAATCGTTCAGCATACGTCACAAATAGCTTACCTTAACAACAAAATACCAATAACAAAATCGATAATAATTTTCATTTATTTACTGTTTTAATTCTGATAATTCATCTCCTTGTCCTGGCTACCATTACTAAATCCCATATATCTCAGCTCCTTTTACTTTTCTGCAACTATCATCACGGATTTATACTGCGTTACAGGAATTTATAAAAGGGCTTGGTTTATTTCAACCTCTCACGCACCACCAATCCCTCTCTTTGAAAGACAACTCAAAACCTTACAGCTGTCTTTTTTTTTCATTCAGAAAGCGTAACCGGTAGAGTGACTAAGAAATGGAATAGAGGGGAGGGGGAGAGGAATATGAGAGACCAAGGGCACATATTTCAGTTTGCTTGATCCACCCCTATTCGTTGGCTCGCTTCCCCATTATTTTTGAAACCTGTTATACTCAACCTGCTCTTTTTTCCTAAAAGGACGAGACTGAAAAGAGAAAAGGTATACAAAAAGTTTTTGTGCGCGGGTCATTGTTTTCCTAGTCATTGAAATGGTAGGTAAAAGCGAGATGCAAACACTGCTTTCTTATTCTAAAATCAGAACCTTTATTAACACAACAACAAAAAAAATGGTCCACTTTACCTCCCATTCTGTGTTTACTTGCTGTACAAACTCCTCGCAACCAGTCAACACTTTGTAGTTATTGAACGATTTGCTTGTGATTTCAACCAACTCGCCAAAAAAAAAAAATTAATAATAATAACGTTAATAATTCTCCAAACCTAGAATTCCCAAAAACTTTGCTTAATTCTTTGTCTATTCTTCTTCCCCGGTTACTTTCTCCATTGTCGTTGTGATTGCGCTTCGCTACATTGTAATTTGATTCGACTCTTTTTTTGCCTTCCTTTTACTGAAAGTGTTTTTTTTTTTGCCGCCTGCACCTCGAAGCTATTGAATCTTAACATTGGCCATTTAAAAATCACCATGATTTTATTAATACATTTATTTATTTTTTTCACTTTCACATTGCCAGCTTGCTAATTATTCCGCATTTTCCGACGACCAATGTCGATTTACTCTTTACAGCTACTACAATACAAACAGCCAATCTTTAAACATAATTTTTCTTTTTTTTTTTGCTCATTGAATGAAATGTTTTGGATAGTTATTCGTCAACAATAGATATTGCAGAGCAGCTTTTTTATAACCATTTTTACCATCTAAAACCACCACTAAGAACGATATCTGGATTATGGCCGTTGGTTATTACCTCATTGGGATCCCTAACTAGAATTGCAATAACCGCTGATTAATACATTTCGCCAAATGCAACCCGTTATATTATGGTAAAATGCCACTGTTTGTAAATCCATATTATTTCGAGCATTAACAGAAAAATACCAACTAGTAATATATGCACATTATACATTATACATTTCATAAACATGATTATATTTTTCACTTAAACCACCGATCCTCTCAAAAAGCCCCATCGCATATGTTCTTCGTTAAACTGGATAAATTAAAAACTCGTTCAAGCAACAACGTTCTATACAGATGCCAATATATTATCTTCACGGTATTTATTGTCTAGTTATTATTCCCATACTCTTCTAAATCCACTGATGTGTGCTGGATCACCAAGGAGGCTCTAATACCCAACCACATTTTGGTCGGTTGGTTGGTTGGTTAGTTTACATGAATCGAGTTGGTTAGGATCCATTTATCTTGTTGTCTTTACTTTTGTTGTCTTTACTTTGTTACCTTTATCCTGGCAGTTATTTGCTTGTGCGTTACAAGGCCAACAGCTGACAATTTTATTTCTTCGCAGAGTCAAGTGAAACATTCTCAAACACAGCTATGCTTTCATTTGATCCAAATTCGTACTAATTAATCAAAAAAAAAGGAGTCTGCATCCTCATATCTTTAGACCATACTCTCACAAAAAAAGCTTTAATGCTTATGAATGCAGCAGCAATAAGGCTAAATTAAGCGAGCATTTGTATAAATGGAAAGTCTGCCCAAATTACAAACTTATTTTTAAGAAGGTGTTACATATAAAGGAATTACTAATATCCCGACTTTGTGAACTTGACTTTTACTAACTTTAAGTTCAGCAAGGAATCCTCAATCGATGTTGTGAAACTTGCATTGCTTGAACTAACCACCATTCCCTGTATTTGTTTTCCTTCCTTTCTCATCCCCAACAAATTTATATTTTTAATATACCCACATATCAAATAAGTACATCAAACATTTGTAATCCAGATCTAATACCGAAACAATTAACCACCTAATAAACTGTCCCATTTGGTATACCTAAACGGGAGAATCTGTTGAGCTGCACTTTTGCTCAGCTATAGCGCATACCTTCGCTTTTCCAACCAAACAAAGCTGATGAAAGGAGTTGTTTGGTTTCAAACAGCAAAGCACGCCCAAGTCATGTGACTTTACACCTCAACTTGTTCAAGCTTGATACATTTGAACTTGATACATTCAGACTTGATACATTCGGACGTGTAAGGCTTGTTGGGGTTACATTTTAAACGTTTATCCAGGTTGGGTATAGCTTGTGCCAGTTGCTATGCTTTCTTTGTTATAAAACATTTGGTCGGTATCTGCATGGACATGTGCTAGCAAACTCAATCCACGACATTAAACAGAGATACAGCACTACATCGCCATTGATGCAATTAAAACGTATTCGTCAATGGTGTTAGAGGCATGATCTGTAAGGTGCTGCTATCGAACTTTTATTGCTTTATTACCATCATTGTTTTCTTTTTTCTCTGTCTTTGTATACCCAATAATCATAGTAAATATAGCTTGGTTTAAAGTTGGTGAAGTAAATGTCGTATGTGAAAAGTGTAACAAGAGTAAAGTGTTAAAGGATTAAATAACCAATCATAATACATAAAGTAGTTGACAAACTGGTGAGATTTGTTTAGTCCTTAATTAGGCTGACTTAAAAATAGCCCCAATTTAAATTGGCACGAGGAAAAAAAAGCAGAGTAAAAGTACAATTAATGAAAGTAAAAGCTGAGTTTGAAATTAACACCAGATAGCAAGTAAAATGACTTAAAGTTGGAGTAAACTTAAAGTTATGTATAGTTGGGTAGCTCAAATTTAGGAAACATAATTTAAATACACGAGGTAGCGCGATTCAAGTAAATGAGAAGGTTGATAAAGTGAAAAAAAATAAGCAGGGACTAGATGAATGGTAAGGTTCAAGTGGATAAAAAAAAAGTAAAAAATTGATGTCAAGTAGATAAAGACAGAAAAGAAAAGGCGAAGACTGAAGATTTTGAATGGAGAGGGGAGGGGAGGGATGAAAGGAGTTGTATAAAGGGATAAATTATCATGATGTGTATTGGTTTGATGTAAACGTAGAAGCAAGTATAACGTACGATCAATTTAGAGAGTATGTTTTGATAAAGAACGATTCTATGTCACATGCTGGTGTTGAGGATGCAACCAACGAAAGGATGGTTAGTAGGATGAGAAAAAATATCAATCTATAGGGTGGCTAGAATGTGATTGAGTAGACGATATATAAATATTATTAAATCCAAGAATGATTGCATTGAAACAACAAGAAACGTGTGATGACTGAAAAAAAAATAGAAAGTCAGAGTTGAATCGTATGGAATTGGGCTAATATGCAGGTAAGATAATGGGGCTGGTGCTATACTAAAACATAAGAACCCACTTATTTGAGTGCGCAGCGTGGAGTCTGGTTGGGTTTTGATGTTTGATGGATTTAGATTTATGTGATACTTGTGTATTGTTGATTTTTTCAACAGATTGAGCGAGGTGGAGAAATCGATTTACGAAGAAACCGAAAAGTTTATTGACAAAAAAATCAAAGTGGATAAATTCTTTAAAGCACACGAACGATCGATAGCACTGGTAAGTTGACATTTCCTTTCCTGTTTATGGAAGGAAACTTTGACACATGGATAGTCTTTATTCAAATTGGAAAGATATTAAGCAAGATGAGCGTTTGAAAAAAAAGAGGAAAGGCAGGATTGGGTTTATATAATTGAAGAGAAACTGCGAAATTGCGATTGTAGAAAAACAAGAATGCAACGCTCAAGGAACAAATCAACAGGATGAGGCAGCAGATTCTAAAAAAGCGAGACCAGCTGGATAAATGTAACTCTTAAATACAAGTACACACACAGACATGGACTGATTTTGATTTAAAAAAGGGGGCTATCAGAGTTAATTGACCAATGTGAAATATATATATGTATACTTGTGCTTATGTGCTATTGGGAAACGAAAACGAAAACGAAAATAAATCAAGCCATCAAAGTGATTGAGGTTAGAGAAATGAGAAATAGTGAAAGGCGAAAGGAAATTGAGGAGGAAATCGAAGTCCGAAAACAAGATCCAGTAAAACTGGGGGAAAGCAGGGTTGTTCTGGCGCAAAACAAGATTATATACGAAAATACGGTTGAGTTGTTGTCAAAGAAGAGGGCGGAAATGGTCAACGAGTTGCACTTTATTTTACCGATACTAAATGTAAGATTAACACGGCACTGCTTATAGAATATTGAATTGTTTATTTGTCCATTGTTGACAGCATATATGGCTTTTACCGCGCATTTCATGACATATAAAATCATGTCAAATCATATCATATCATTTCGTGTCATATCATATCATGTCAATTATTTGTTGTTATTATTATTTTTGTTAAAATCTTGGGAACATTTTATATGTTTGACAACAAAATTTATGGGATTCTCAAATAGGATTTTGGCAGAGAAGATACATGGACAATATGCGGGTTGCAACTGAAGTTAAGCACACTATCGTCAGGTATGATTTGGTTTCTGGTGTAAAGCATGTATGTTTGTATATACTTGCTGTTTATATGTAAATACAAATGAGTGCTGGATTGATTTTCCATTGCTAAAATGGTGCCATGTTGGCTTTATTTGGGAAATTTTTTTCTATGCTTATGCCTGTGCTATCAATCATGTGGATGTTTACAGGAGCGTTGCTGTACCACGAGTACTCAGCAGCTATAGGGTTTACAGCCTGCTTGGTTTATTGGCTGTCAACGTATTTGAATGTGAGCCTTCTCTACCCCATCAGACCTCGGTCGTCTGAGCCGCTGATTTACAGCTTTGTTGCCAAGTCATTGCAGAACTCGTTGTAAGTCTTTTTTCACTACCAGTCAACCCTGTGTATATACAGGGGAAGAAAGAAAAAAAGAAGATATTTCGCCTTGCTTATACCTGCAGCCTAAAATACAGTTCTAACAACACCCATTTCCTGGAATTAGGGTGTTTCCACTTTACCCAACAAAAGGAGTAAATAAGGTTCGTTATGAGTATGCAATCAAGTTACTCCAGGCAGATGTATGTCAGCTGCTAATATCCCAAAATGTCGAGGTTTTTGACCAAAACGCTATTCTCGAAAATCTAAATAACCTCATTACAAACTTAGACATTTAAACCATAACCATAACTCAGTTCACCACTATTGTAAATTACCAATTATTATCGTTCCTGTTTCAATCAAATTAGAAGTTCTCTTATACTATTGTTGTTATTTTTTTGTACAATAAACTGATATCTTTAAATACATAACCAAGAAGTGTATATCAATATTATTCTGTTGATCAACATTAATAAAAAAAACATTATTAATTGCTTTGAAAATACCAAGAAAGAATTTTAAATTCAAAGTTTAAAGAGTTTATCGACATGGTCGAGTGCTGCACTATAGCAAACCCCGGGCCTAGTGTGCTACATTAGCCGAACCAGGTTGTTGAAGTGGATATTCTGAAGCCAATCTCTAGACACATCTTCCAAATGTGAATCGAAATCGCAAATTGTGATCTTGTCAACCACCAGCACCAACTTTGCTAAAGTATCGATCACCATACTGTTTTCAAAGTATACCTGGCCATGTTTTTTAGTTGTTTCTGATTCCGAGACTGGCGCTTGGAACGCATTCGGAATTTCTTTCCATTGCGACAAAACCGATGTGAATGGCTAAAATAAATAAATCATTTTATCATTATTTATCTCCTTTTCTCAAATCTTTATCTTGACTATTCAGTACACCATTGAAAATAAAGAAGAAAAACAGAAAAACAAAAAACAATCTTGTTTCTCAATCAATTTTAGCTTTATATTATGGACTTACAATAACCACTGGGTCAACGTCAATTGAACTAAACTTCAGCGTGTCAATCTGTTTATACAATTTAGCAAGTTGAAAAGTATTTAAATTCAGCAATCTACTTCAAAAATTTCTCTCAAGAAAAACAACTTTAAACATTAGCTCGGCCTAACACTCAACTCGATCAATTGATTTTATCCACTTACTATTAAAACAACGTTGTCAACATTCAATGTTTTAAGTTTATTCGCAATCAACTCCCCGCTTGCCGACAAGCTCTTTCGCTTTATGTCCGTGTATCCTGCATAGTATCCTGCGATAACCTTGCCGCTCTTTTTTGCATAAATATCAATCTACAATAGCACGATAATCAAACCTTGATTGGAAGACTGTTTAAAACCCAACTCTTGGCAATGGGGATTTTAAAACGATACGGCTAACCCCTTGGCTGCAAGTGTACTCTAACTATTCTTTCTAACTATTCTTTCTCTCTTTTAATTACCTGTTGTAAAGCAACATCTACCATTGGGCTCGTCTCAATCATCAAGTGGCCAATAGGAACCACATCCACTATTCTGACAACATTGGCTTTGTCAGTTTTATCGGCTATCAAAACTCCATGCACGTCATTGAAGCTATACTTTATCGAATGCAACACCAGCTTTGAGTATGCCAATTTCGAGATGCAGTAATCTGGCATTATCGCTTTTTTATTTTTGGTTTAAATGAAGAAAAGTGTTTTGGCTTTACTTTTGTTGAAATTGCTTTATTATATTATTATAATTTGCCAACTTTGCTTTGGCAACATTATCATGAATTGTGAGAATCTTTTGAAGCTGATTTGACACTCAATTGCGCAAATTTCTCGAGACAAAATCATTTTTCCAGCAAAGAAAAAGTGGCCGTTTTAAAGCATTCCAATTAAATAACTTGCAAGTTTGGTTGATTTAATGAATTTGAACTGTGCAGCTTTTCTATCAATCATCGGTCATCTCTCAAAAAGCCCAACTTGCATTTAATTAGTGCTGTAAAGTGTACAACCAGAAACATCATGCCACCATCCTCTTTATTGGCAAAGGTACACCACTACAATCAATAAAAGCCATGTTGCACTAAACAGTACAATATATAAACCAATTACTAAAGGTACTCGAATTGGTTAAAGAAAACTATGAGCAGCTGAGCATTGTATATATGTGCACGCCTTGGCCGAAGCGCTAGAAACAGTACTTGAATAAACTCAAAGATTGGGTGTGTTAGTTACGTACAGTTTATTTCTATATCTTCAAGCCATTTTCCTTTTGAATTTAAAAGAAAGATATGTTTAGAAACTGGGGCTAGTTTGTATATATATATCTCAGTCTATATCCCAGTTCACATTCTAGTCCATATACCAGTATATATCCCAGTTTACTATGACTCTATTTTCTTACAAGACAAGGTTTGTTTTTTAAAAAAAAGAAATTTACTGTTTTAGAGTTTAAACTTTGCAAGACAGAGCAAAAATGTAAAGCGTGTGTTCAAGTGCGTGATTACATAAGCATATAAATAATTACAACATCAATGGTTTAGGTCCAAAGTTCAAAGCCAAATAATAGGTCGTGAAACTACAATTTGATAGCATTATGTCAGGTTCATTTATCTTTTGTTTTAATTTTTGAATTTGAGCAAAGGAGCAAAGTCGCTGTTGGATGGGTTTTGATCCCAAGTCATTCGAAAGGATTAAAGGCTGAAATGGGACAGATGTTGGAGATTTCTATTTGCTAAATATTAGCTATTAGTCGAGGAATAAAAAAAAGAGCAAAACCAATTTTAATAAAAAATAAAAATAAAAGCAAAACCATTTAGATACAATCGAGTTTATCGTGACTCCCAAGGCTTTTTTTTGGCAAACAATTTTTTGCCTGGAAAAAAACGTTCAATTGTTTTAAATTAGCGTAAAAAAAAGCAAGCTACATCAAGTTTGTCACCTGGACTTGAATTAACAAAAGATAGGTTTAGGTACTAAATTATCAAGTTTAGACTCCATCCACTTGATGATTAGGCAAAAAAAGAGTATAAATATTTTTGCTTTACTGAAAGCTTAAACTACAATAATAATAATACAGCGCAGTTTATAAAGATATTACTTATTTATTGCTTTGATTTTGTTTTATTTAAAATTGTAAATATATCGATTGGAATCAGAACTGATAGCATATATTATACTAGAAGCCAAATATTAGAGTAAGTACAGACTTCAGCACAACGAATCCAAAGCAATTTAGTCGGCAATAACAAGATAAAGAGCAGATTATTACTATTTATTTTTTGCAAAACAAATCTAAAAACATTGGGTAAATACAAACCAATAGTTGGAAAAGTAAAAGTAGGAGCAAAAATGTTTGACGAAAAGGATGATCTCCCATATGCCATTGATGCCGAATCAGCATTGTCTGTCGAGGAGCTGCTGGTAAGAGAGGCATAGTTATTGATCCTATTTAAATTAAACAGAGAATTATTAAGGGAAAAAAGTGTTAAGATTTGGATTGCAATATTTCAATTGCTTGTTTTTTTTTTATATTTGAAAAATAACTTTCAGGTATTGAGAAGGCAGTTTGAGCGTGAGGGCCGTCGTGTTGGTGTTCAAACCAAGTTTAACTATGCTTGGGGTTTAGTCAAGAGCAACAAAAGTGCCGAACAAGAATTTGGAGTTCAACTGTTAGAAGGTAGAGTAGATAAACAATAGGAGAATTTAGCAACTTAAACCAAGTAATGCAAAGGAGGGAAAAGGAAGAGAACAAAAACACCAGCAAGTGGCGGTTGTAATGACAGTGTATACAGTGAGAGAGAAAAGAATAGTGGCGATGCTAATGTATAATGAATAACCAAAACTTGTAGAAATATTTGAAGAGTACCCTGAACGACAAAGAGAGTGTCTATACTACATTTCGCTTGGGCATTACAAGTTGGGAAATTATAGCGAGGCAAACAGATACAACGATGCTTTGATTAGCATTGAGCCTGACAACCAGCAGGCACGGTCGCTCAAAAAGCTTATTGAACAGAAGTGTACCAGAGGTAAGTATTTGTACAAAGTCGATTTATAAGCCACAGCTTTGAATATAAAAAAAGCCAAGCTGTTTATTTTGGCTCTCGGGAAAAATGAGTCATATTGGCACTGATGGTTACAAGCAAATATCCAGTCTGATTTTATTGCAAGAACAAAACGGGTTAAACGAGGTTTGTGCTGGTCTATACTCTAACTACCGAAAAATAAACTGTTTGAACTATAGATGGATTCATTGGAATGGCTGTGGCTGGTGGTGCTGTAGCTGCAGTAGGAATGATTATAGCTGCTCTAGTCAACAACAGAAAATAGACTTGTTCCTTCTTTTTTTCATTATTTCCCTCCTCCCACGTGGCCCTATCACCTGTGGAAAAAACCTTGTCTTTTGGCATGATTATTCTATTTTTTTTATATTATTTATTGAAGTATGTTTATCCCATTTTGACACCCTTCTTTCTGCCTTGAACTGCAAGATTGGTCCATATATAGGTTTGTCTGTCCTTTTGTTGTTGTTATTTTCTTCGTTTTTATAAATCAAATAAATGGATTGTGAAGTCCAATATGCCACAGTTCTTTAACGTTCCTGTCTATAATTTATCGAAAATAAATATGGTAAAACACAAGCCACTTTGCAACCAAACCAGGTATGCTTCATCCTAATCACACGCTCCTTAGGCTTTATTGCTTGCTTTGAAAACATAGAAAGTTTGGCGTTTTCCCCATTTCCTTAATACTGGTAAAATGGATATTACTAAAGTCAAAAACGGATTTCTATTTTTCGTGTTTGAAGAGTAATAGAGAAGAAGTGAAATGAAAAAAGAAAAGAAAAAAAACATAAAAAATATTACTGATAGCGAAAAATAAATTTAAAAACAGAAAAAAATCCGAGGCGACAAGTTAAAGAGGATCCTATTGTTGGTTAAACCCACCTCGGCCACCTGAGTGGTAACCGTGGCCTCCTCTTCCACCACCACCACCACCTCCCCCACGGCCACGTCCACGGCCCCTCCTGTTTCGGTCGTCTCCTCTAGAATTATTTCTATTGTTCAACACATCCTCTCTTGCCTTTTCAATAACCTATTTATGTAAATTATAATCGCGATTAAAATCCAGTATTTGTTGCTACTCACGTACGCCCAATAATTTGGTTGTTTTCTTTCCATGCCCTTTTATTGTTATTGTAGTTTTTTTCTTAACAACACATCTCAGTCATATCCAAATAGGAATTCTAATATTCACTTGCCTGATCTGGGATTCTTAGATACTTGATTGTATTTCCTCGTATATTTATTTCGGCCGATCGGAAGAATTTGTCTCCATCCTAGTCGAGTTTTACATCAATTAAACCGCATTAGTATCCCACATACCTGCTGCAAAACCAGTCGCCATATACCTTGGTGCGTTTATGTTTATACACAAGCTTTATCCCTCCAGGTCTAAAAAAACATTCTTTAAAAGAAAAAGCTATCTGGTGTTTAATGGTTGCTTTCTTACCATTGATGTCTGGATTACTTCTCTTAAGGATAGATTCATAAAATTGTCGCATTTCTCAAGATGTCCGTTTATGGTTTCGCCGTTTTTAAGCTCTACTAGCTGGGTAGATATAAAGAAAAGGCAACAAACATCAATTATACGTTTACTTTAAGTCATTAAAATTAACACAAAACTAGTAAGCAGACAAATGAACAAACAAACAAGTAGTGTCAGCAAACACATCTATAGTCAAATCGCGCTCTCTTACCACAGGATGGCCAACTGCTGCATTTAAAAGTGTTAAAGGAAGCTGAGTTGCATTTTTTTTAAAAATATAAACATACAATTTAGATTTGTTAATAAAGTCTGAAGTCTGCAGCAATGAAGTAATCCTTTTACAGTTTCATTTTTCTTTCTTTTTCAAAACCACCGCCAAAATAAACATACCCCCCCCCCTCCCAACTGTTATATAAAACCTGGTTGATAAATCCAATCAATAAGTTCAAGTTTAAACCATTACCATAATGTATTCGCCCTTATTATTGTTGTAAAGTCAAGGTAACAGATTCGACTAGTGGTTAAAGTGGCTTTTCAATTTCAAATTCCAAGTGTAACTTTACTTCCTACTGTTAATGTTCGTTCCTCGTCGAGTTAATGTTTAAGTGATACTAATCCAGCAACAACCGAACTCTTGCTCTCGTTAATCGTTTGGCTTTGTATAATCTTGAAGTTTGCTAAAAAAAAAATTACTTCCGAGCGTGTATTTGCTATTATTTACTAGCAAGTTGAATTTTCCATTTCGTTTTTCTATTTATTTATTTGGTACTTGTTTTTTTAGTGTACTATGCTGAATAAAGCAAACGCCTGAAATAAATCGCACAATAAAAAAATTGTTATAAATAGCGACATTTCGCCTTCTTATTGGCCCAGCTAACACTTGATACACCCAATTAGTCTAAGCTTGGCGTAATCCTTGCCCTGTGTGTGATATCCATAATACACTTTTCCATCTACAAGCCAATGTTACTACCATTGACTGTAATCCTATAACTCGAGTGGAAGTAGCACTGTGCAAGTGTGTTATAACTCTGTAGCACATTTCAACTATTTAATTTGGCACGTAGATACATACGCACAAAGGTGAAATGATGGGCCAGGATGTGGCAGTTAGTTTACGTGGAAGAGAGGGTGAGGGGGATAAGGGTCAAGAGGGTGCTGACCTAAGCTAGTTTGCGTAGACAACATGAATAGAGTTTGTTATTTTAAGTTGTTGGGCTATAACCGGTCCAGCTTGCAGAATGAAGGTGCAAATATTCTATTATCTGGCTTTCTGATTTTAATCGGATTGACTTTCGAACGAAATAGCAAAAATTCTAGGCAAAATCATGAAACTTAAACAGAATCTTTGCGATTCGATTAATATTAACCACTTAATCAACCATCACATTTTTTTTCTTCCAATTTCTTTAAATGGTGTTGATATCATAACTAATCTTCCAATAAAAAAAAGAAAAAGCCAGAAAAAAATAGCACTAGTTGAATGGTTCTTAAAACGATCAAGTTAAAGAGCGCAGCAGAATAAGAATAATTATATAGAGCACTTCTTTACTTTCTAGTTGATAAATTTGAATTTAAAGATCGATATTATAGCAAGATAAAATGAGCCAAAGATTAGTAGCAAGTGCCCCAGGGGTTCTTGTAGGATTAGGATTATGTGTAGGATTTGCCCAGGCTTCAATTTTTGATGGTAACCTTTTATATACGGACTAAACTTTTTGAGCAGATTGGTAGATGATTCCCTATCGCATTTACCTACCATTCGCAACTATGGCTACTATACGTACAAACAAGCCAACTAGAATAAATGAATGAATGAGATTTAATGCAAGCAAGCAGAATCTAAAGTAAACTAGCAAAAAACTAAAGTAAATAAATCTAAACACAACAAATTAATTTACGCAAAAATAGTTAAAGGTGGACATAGAGCAGTGATTTTTGATCGACTTCAGGGAGTCAAGGACAAGGTTATACCAGAGGGAACACATTTTTTGATCCCATGGTTGCAGAAGTCGATTATATTCGATGTCCGCATTCGCCCAAGAAACATCTCAACAACCACAGGGTCAAAGGATATGCAAATGGTGAGCATTACGCTTCGTGTTTTGCAGCGACCAAAGATCGAGAGCTTGCCAAAACTGTATAGCAATTTAGGCCAGGATTACGACGAGCGTGTGCTTCCATCTATCGGTAACGAGGTTTTAAAGAGCGTTGTTGCCCAGTACGATGCCAGTGAGCTGATTACCCAGCGTCAAGCAGTTTCAGACCAAATCCGCAAAGAGCTGGTTGAGAGGGCTAACGAGTTTAACATCAGACTGGATGATGTATCAATTACCCACCTCAACTTTGGAAAAGAGTTCACCGAGGCTGTTGAGAAAAAACAAATCGCCCAACAGGAAGCTGAACGTGCCCGTTTTGTCGTTGAAAAGGCTGAACAAGAGCGAAACGCTTCTATTATCCGAGCTGAGGGTGAGGCTGAGGCCGCCAAGGTTATTTCAAAGGCTTTGGAAAGCGCTGGTCAGGGTCTTTTGCAGCTCCGTCGCATCGAGGCTGCTCGCGAAATTGCCCAAACCCTGTCCAAGTCTAAAAATATTTCCTACATTCCATCTGGCAACAGCTCAGGCAACACAAACATGCTTTTGAACCTCGGTGGCATTTAAGTGCCAAGCAAACAAACACATATTGGTGTCAATGCAAAAACAATCAGACAGATTTTCACAAAGGTTTACTTCCTTTTTTTTTTTCTCTCGAACTTTTCCTTTCTTTTACAAGACTTGACCTGTCTAAACCTAGTTCAACTATATGTTTTATTTATTTTTTTTACAAACTTTATTCAACACATGACGAGAAAGTATCAAACGACCATTTGCTGTTTATCCTTAAGTATATCTTATTTATTGATCTGAATACAAAATATTGTTAATGCGTGAGTGTATTAAATATGCTGGGTCAAATACACCTCAGCTGTGTAGTAACTAGGCAAACACCCAAAACCCCATGCTTGTTACTGCAAAACACTCTACACCGAGTTGCATGTTCCCCCCGATATAGGCTGTGCCAAGATTGACGTCTTTGAATTCTCCTCGCTTAAATCCACATCTACTTGATGGCACACAGTTTCTCCAACCTCAACTTGCTTAGCAGCATCCTCGCTCTTTGTAAATATAGAATAGTTTTCTTGGCACAACTCTGGGTAGTATGGTCTTATCGGCAAGATCTCGTCATCTAGATCAAGTCCAATTTCAATGCTACACTCTCTTTTTTTCAGAATACCGAGATCAGCGTATTTAGCGTCGCTTGAACTTGAGTCAGAGCTGGTGTGCGATTCTGGGCTTGAGCTTGAGCTTGGACTTTGGCTGTGTGCCGAGCCACCAATAGAATCGGTTTGTGGGTTCGATAAACCATCAATGTACCCCACAGCTTTTGGCTTTACTGGCAGCATATTTGCAACACTTTGGCCTTCTGCCTGTGCAATTAGATCTTTTTCGGGTCCATTTTTTAACGAGCCAACTATGCTGTTATTGAAAGAGAGTCCATTTCCCTTTGGCTCCGGCTCTTTGCTAGTAATAGGAACCGAGTCGCCTGTGCTGCTGCTTTGTGCTTTAATCTCCACGAGTATCTGCTCTGAGTTTTCAGGCTCGAGAGCTTGGTATATACCAGAGTGACTTGGGTCGCTGACAATTATAGGGCCATCTGGCCTACCGTCACTTTTATTTTGGTACAAAACAGCATAATTGTCCTGGGTTAATTCTCGGGTTGGTTCTATTTGTAGGCCCGTTTCGCTTGGCAAAATACGCTCAGCTAATTTTCCGGCACTATTTCCTGTTAACTTTGCAATGAAATTTTTATCTATGATCTAGAATTTGACATTTGTTTGTTTATTTTACATCTCATCAAAAGAGCTCGAAAAAATTGGCATATTTATTTCACACACACACACACACACACACACACTCTCTCTCTCTCTCTCTCTCTCGCTTTTTATTCTCCCACATACCAATTTTTTATCACAAAAATATTCATATACAAAGGTTGGGTGTCATTACCTCTTTTGTAGACTGGTTCTTTTTGCTGCTGGTTACATATTCTTTTCTAGGAATCACATCAATTAGAAAATCAAACATCTCGCTTTTTGAAGCCGCAACAGCAACATCTGCTCTTTGCAGAGTTCTCCTCTTGTTCTCTTCAGAACTCATCCACGCACGCTGGCTGAGCTCAGAAATGAAAATCTCACAGGCCTTTGAAAACAATACAGGGACTTCAGCTGATATCATCTATCGGGAAGCCAACAGTTTTTTGTTTTTTGTTTTACTTGGAACAACATGTTTGCATTCATTTGGGCGTTTTTGGGACGTTAAACAGTGAATATGTGGCAGGGTGGTATTTTTAGTTTACTATGTCGCATTACCTTCACATCCGGGTCTGACTTCATTACTTTTTTGATTCTGGCCAAGGGCAGAACATGGTTTCTGAAGTCAACATCTGAATCCTGTATTATTTTCAATTGCTTTGTCCAAAATGTTTCCAAGAATCCTGTTTTTTCCATAGCTACTGGCGTATCTCTAGTACTCTGCTTCCTCTGCAAACCCTTGGATAAATAAATAAATTCAATATGAAATGGTATGTTATGATACGATACGATACGATATGCTATGCTATAGTATAGTATAGTAAAGTAAAGTGTAGTGGTGTCTAAAATTTTTTGAAATCAAATACCAACCGTTTATAACCAAAAATGTGAATATTTATGTTTAAAGTTTGCTATAGCCTGGGGCAATGTTATGCGTTTGTCTTTATATGCCTTGTATTTTTTTTTAGTATCAGTATGTTAGTGCGTTGTTTACATATCTTCTTGAGAAAAGTGGGTGTCGGTAGCTTGGCGACTAGCTCTATTTGTTCTAGAACTAATCGCACTTTTAACCACACGCTTAAATATACATTTTTGAATATGCCTTGGGCAGAACTCTAACTTGAGTCAATGTTACAACGAGGGTTATTTTTATGTTGAAACGCTTTTAAAGGCTCTAGGCCAGCTATGACGAAACAGCGAAGCTAGGGCATAGAACAAATACAGCCACTTTTCACAGCAATAATAGCATTTGGCTTCTCTCATTATTCCAATTTAGAAAAAAAAATACACAAAAAACCCCACCATTCATTTGAATGGTGTTTGTATGTAGCATTAGTCATTTTGGCACAGGCGTGAACTGTAAAGTGAAGTGCGAATAATTGGGAATCTGTGGCCAAATTGCTAGTGCGGTACAGTGTTATGAACACAATACACTTAGTTAAATCATACCAACAAATGTCCTCGGGAGTATAGGCGAAAAAGGTAATAAGTCCGCATTCATAACATTAGAAAGCCAATAAAGCACAATATAGCATTGTCTGGGGAATGTAGTGTTAAGGAGCATATCCATGTACGTCGTCGTAATGGATAAGCCGATTTGAATATGTGTATGCCTTTATTACTTTCCGCGTATAAAATACATTATATAATTTGATATAATTCTTAGACAACCGAAGTTTGAGTTTTAGTTTATCAAGTTAAAAATCGACTCTAAGAGCTCACTAAAAATGCATTTGAATTAAAAGCAATAAAACTAAGCATAACCAAAAACAAAGTAGGAACCATTATATATTGTTTTTTTTAATATCTGTCCAAGGTGCTGAAGAAGCTTAGTTGAGCTTGCGTCTGAATGAGGAGCCTGTAAATTCATTAATCAGTAGTCAAATCAGTACTTTGGTCATACACATTCACCAACAACAAATACAAACATAATAAAGTTTTAAAAAAGCGGCGGTCTTAATAGACACCAGCACCGAATTATAAAAAATCTGAATATATATGCATAATTACCTTCAGTGAGACGAGCAATACCTCCAGTTGGTTGGCAAAGAATGGTTGAACATCCATTGCATACAACTACGGTTTGAGCGTGACTGAATACAGTGGTGATGTTTAGGCATCCTTGGCACTTAACATCCATAAAGTAGGAGTTTGGGCTTTGGACAACGCGCTTGAGCTTGTGTGTGCGCTTGATAAGATCAGCTGATGGATTCAATAAATCGACTGCAAGCTATACAACAAGTAGGAAAGGAAAAAAATTAGTTGGTGTCATGTCTGTTAAAACTCAACTGTTGAAGCTGGGTTGGCTTGACAAAAGGCTGTATAAATGCAGTAGTTTCGAGGCATAGCGAATCCATAATCCCTCGTAAAACGTCATTCTCTGTTTAAAAAATAGCGACTAGCCTGGTACAACCCAATTTAAATGTAGACTGAGCTGAATCGTAGCCACAGTCAATTTCAATATATCGAATCCCTAAATACGAGTTGGATTCGAATGCTACAATCTACGTGCCAAGCCCTCGCAACGGAAAAATAACATGCATTTGCGTATTTGGATAGCGGGTAAATATATGTATGAAAATCAGTGTACTTACAACCATTTTTATATTCTGTACTTATTGTTTAAATTGATAAACTATCGTTTTTCTTAGATCCAGACCGACGTTAGATACTGGTAAGATTTTTGGACAGAGAGAGAAAGTATCGAATATAAGAAATAACTATAGGATTTGAACTTTTTTCAATTGTTACTTCAAAAATTTTAAACTTTGGAATTTTTAAAGATTCGATTTTTTGATTAATGATGGTGGCTTGCAGATCATTGGCTATAAGCAAAAGAAATCATGCCAGTTTTGGCTATTTTTAATTGTGGTAAACTTTGGGTTTTGAAATTACAAGAGTGGTTTGTCCAATAATACAGCATGAAATGTATTACCAAGGCTAGAAAACATGCATTTAATAGGATGGTTTTGAACGGCCGCAGTCTTGCAAAAAGCATTGCCATGTTAGGACGGCAACATCGAATTTGTAAATCAGCACCCAAAGAATATTTGAGACTGGTCCTAAAAAACAATGGCCAACAAACTAGCATCTGGCTCAACAGCAATTACAAAGTGCTATTTGTATCTCAGAACTAGCTTCTGCAAAAACATGCATTTAGTGCTTGACCCAGCATTATTAAAGTTTTGGTGAAGCCAGCTAAATGCCATTGAGCAAAGTGGCCGTGTTAGTAAAGTATATTTTATCTCACTTTGTTGATCCTATTGTTGATGTTTTTATTGTACACTGATTGAGTTTTTATCACTTGTTATTATCTAAAAATGTGGAAACTTAATGTGAAGCCTGCCGCGATATAACTCGGCATTCTTCAACTTTTCAAAAGTTAGGCACACCGGCCCAATAATTTTACTTTGGTGTGTTGAAAGTTGTATCTTTATAAATGTATATTGGAAGGTTTTGGTTGTGATTTCAGGGACAAAATCTTGGTTACCGCTTATAAAAGAAGCGAGCCTATGTAAAATATGTTTCAGATTGGTAATGTAAAAGGTCCTTTTAAAAAATAATATCACAAAGTTGGCAATGGTAATAGCTAAACCGAAACAAAGAGCGTTAATGGATCATTTGGCAGGGCGTGTTTAGGATTAATAATCGCTTGGAGCGAAATATCAAGGTCTTTAAGAATTAGCAAGAGGCTAGTGGCAAACCAAAACATTCAAAGACCAGCCAGAAAGCAGTATGCCATTGAATGTGTACTAAAACCTTCAGCTTTGGCTGTACACCAAACAAAGAAGCAGCGTATTTGTGACGAATTATAAAATAAAACATTTTTGTGACTGAAGGTTACTGGGTCAATTCAAAAACATTAATATCCAATTTGATTAAAATCCGCAAAAAGAAACAGACATGTTTTAGTCGTTTAGAGTTTTAAGCAAGTAGATTGCTCGATACTTGAAAATGTAAACGCTTTACTTGTGTTTACACGTTTAGACCATTTTTTTTTGAATTTTTTTAAATTATTTTGCTATTGTAGGTTTTGTAGCTTTACTTGAGGACTGTTTTAAAACATAAATTGAAAAGTGTCACTTTGAAAATAAAAACAGCTAATAAACACGTCAAGTCTAATAATGATAGGCTCTAAACTGAATCCCACACTTTTTTATTCCAAATATGTAAAGTCGATTATAAAGCATAATGAATCAATTATATTCAAATTCTGCCACAATAGCAGTCTAGTAAAACTTTTAGCAACACATTTTTTTAAAAAAAAGCTGCACTAGTAGCCTGCTATTATTGTTGCTATAACTGCAACCATTACTATTAATAATCACTTTGCAAAACTCTGAATACCAAAGCATCAAAATGTTGTATTATTTAAAAGTTTCGGCAATTCTTTTGAACTGCAATAAATACAGAGAATTCTACTGATGTACCTTGGGCACATTTTTTACTGTTATTGTTACGCTACTTAATTTTAATTAGAATAATCAAATTGTATTTCGATACACACACTAATTCAGTACACTGTTTTATCCAAGGTTTAACCAAGTAATGGATGTATGTCTAGACGTTTTAATCAAGCTTTTGCATTAAACTTTAGAGTGATAACATTGTTAATTATACATACTAATACTTAATATTCTATCTAAAAAAAAGTCAAAAAAAAGCTTTCCTTTTCGCTAATATCTCACTACAAAGCTTCTTTTTTTGTTGTTGAAAATAAACTAATATACAGCCGTTGAATTAAGCAATCGAAAGCGACAGTGACAAGCTCGACAATTTTAATATAGTGGCAAGTCTCTCAAGGTGCGCCAAAAGGAATCAACACTCTAAACTTTAAGAAAACAACTTTTTATATTTTCTAGAACACATAAACAAGATATTTAGTTTCGGTTTGCAAACCAAGCCCAAGGCCAAAACATCAGCTATACAAGCGTAGATTCAGAAAATAGACACCGTCAGCTGAAATTATATTATACCAACAAGCGCGTATATCATCAACACACATTGACGCTCACTCAAATCAATACTTTTTTATTTGGGAAACAGGGGAAAATTACAATCAAAGCTTCGGTCCAACAAACACATAGTTTATGACCGAGAATAGTGCCAAGTAAAGCATAGTACCACATCATCTCACTAAAAGAAGTTTTAAACAGATAATAGCGACGCTTGAGATTTCAATTCGTCCTTTTTCTTGCTACCAAGAGCACAGGTTTTACAGATTATCGAGAGTTTCAGTGCTCGACATTACAACAAAAGTGAGGGAGGAAAGCAGATATATATATTTGAAAGAGATTAAATTACAAACACATACGCAAGGATGATGTCAATGGCTGTTAGTTCCGAGAAGGATAGGCCATTAAAACAAGATAAACGCACAAAAAGTGGTGTGTTTAAGGGGTTTGGAAACACACTAAAAAACATACTGAGCAACAGCAATTTGAAGAGTGACGGCAGTGATAGGAATGATAGCAAGTCCAACACGACTCCAAAACACAAATCTAGTGGCGCAAAAGAATCAAGCGGGACGAAGCCAGCAAACAGGTTTTTTATCCCAAGTAAATTGACTAGATCCAAAAGTCATTTGAGTCTAGGAACAAACAACGCAAAAAAGCTTGATTATGGTAGCTTTGATATAAACAAACTTGGGGGTACAGCATATTCACAAGAGTTTAGAAAGGGCTTGTCAAGGGAGCAGGGTGATAACGCAGCGGGGTACACTAACTACAAGACAAACACAAACACTAGACGAACAGTCTACACAGATAGTAAATATAACACCAAGGAAAGCTCCAGCTCCTCAATACTGGGACCATACGTCGACACTTTCGCTAAAGACAAAGGCCTTTCAAACCATTTCAAAAAGAATGCTGGAAGTGGACATAGCGACACTACAAAATCTCAAGGCGTTGTTAGGGCTCAGGAGAGATATTCCAAGTGCGATAACAAGGGGAATAAATTTGCAAGAATTCCAAACAACCAGCTCGAAATGAACGAACATGAGTATTCTGAAGGAAATGATAGTATTGTGAGTCTGAGACGCAAAGTTTCGTCAAATTACCACGTGCTTTTTAGCCCAGTCAACAGAGATCAAAAACTGAGGAAGCTCAACAGCTCACCAATAATGGAAACTGATGGTGGGTCTTCATCAAGCACAGTTGATCTTAAAGGGCAAAATACCAAAAACCAGACTGTGCGTGGCGATATAAACAACGAGATTTACATAGAAAAGAACTCTGGCGCAGCCTCGTTTGTTTCTCAGCAAAAGTCAAACATCAAAGACACATCCGCCAATAGCAATAGATTGCATTCGGCGAAAGGTCCGGCCAACTTGCCTGCTAGAGAGCCAAACGGCGCTGGTGTGACGGGTATGGCGAACGAAAACGCCATCAGGAGCAATAATGGTGTAAAAGGCGGTCCAGGAAATTTGTGCACGAAGGTGGGGTATGTTTTGCCAAACAAACGGATGACCGGCGAGATAGTCACAAGAAGCCAGATTACAGCTAGTAATAGTGTAAACATAAGCACAAACTCCAGCGTAGACGCTCGCACAGGTAGGGCGGTTAATACTAAAGCGGGTCTAGTTTCAAACATGGCGTTCGATACAGACAGGCTGGGAAACTTTGGAACTAGTGGTTCCTCGGAAGTACAAATATCAAACCTAAGCTTAGACTCGCAGGATATAAACTCAAACAACGAAAATTCCAAAACAATTGAAGGGTCGCCAAGCAAAAGTATGTTTGAGAATGTTGATTCAGGGCGTGTAGGCAGCGGTCATCCGAATGCGTTTTATAAGAGCAGCAATGAGAGCACAAGTCTGCTATACCTGAAACAAGGCGGTATAGCTAGCAGCAACGATCTAGCTTATAAGGATAGCCTGCTGTTGGCAGCAATGGATAGCGATTTTAACAACAGGGCCAAGGGTAGTGGGTCCGATGCCAGAGTAAACAACGCGATTTATCAAACGGATACTGTAGATGTCAGAAATCAAAAGGTTAAAGTTGACGCTCTATCCAAACCCAAAGAGCTGGAAAAACTAGTGGGGAGATACATTGATAAAGATGATTTTAATGATATAATGGATTTAAAGCTACGGATCCGAGACAGCTATTTGGTTGGAGAAAAAGTAGACTTCCAAGCAATTTTTGCAAACATAAAGCACCTAAAGGACAACCCTGAGAGTGCAAATAACTCGGTAAGATTGCAGAGCCCAAATAGAACCAAGAGCTACATAAACGTAGGCAGCAACGAGTTTGGAGAATACACTTCGCTAGGAAAGTTTAATACATTGGCCAGCTTTAATATAGACGAGTTGGGGTTGGATTTTGAAAGAATAATCAAAAGCCAGATGAGCGAATTCAAAGAGTTTGATTCAAAATTGTGTGCCGAGTCGCAAGACGCATTAAAAAGCATTGAAGGGATAAAGTTGATAGGCGAGGGAGGTGATGATACTAAATGGAATGGTGCGGACTCGGATATAGGCGATAGGGAGAAGCCGCGTGAAAGATTTAGCATGGTTGAGGAGTTTGAGAAAAAGTACCAAATGGAGTTTACAAAGTCTATCCTAAGCTTGCTGGACATAGGGATGATAAATAGAAATAATTCGATATATTTGAACAGCGAAAGTAATAGAAACGCTGAGGAGACAAGGAGTGCATCTTTGGGCGGACAGAACACTGGCAGGGGAGGCGTGGTGGGATACAGACCTAAAAGTGGATGTAGTGTGGCTAAGAATAGGTTGAGCAAAAATCTAAAAAATATTCAAGACGAAATGGCCAACTTTGCGTATAACGACCCATTGAATAAAGACAGTCAGAGCTTTGGCAGAAACGCGTCAAACTATGACTTGGCAAACAAAACCAAATACCAGACTTGTAATAGCAACAGTGGCTCGATTGCATCCGCAGATTTTGACCAATACTCCGAGTACGACGTTGCATTTGGGTTGAATATCGACGACTGCAATAAGGCCAAGACCAAAAACCGCAAAGCTGCCAAAAAAAGCTTGATTGATCCTCACAGTGATAAAAAAATCGAAAACAAGCCCAAGCGGACTTTCAGCTTTTTGAGAAGCGAGTACAGCTCGAAGCAACCAAGCAAAGCCACCAACGCTGCACATGACGACTCCAAGGAAATGCAAGCAGGGAACTGGCAGTTCTCTATTGATAACATCAAGATCAAAAAGTCGCTAAGCAGGATTCGCTCAACGTACTTGAAAAGCAAATCAGGAACAATACGAAGGAATGATTCAAAGAAATACTCAAAGGAAGAAGTTTCTGGTGCCACCAAGCCACACAACCCAAAATCACACAAAGAGTTTAACGAGCCCGAAGAACCAAGCTGTGAGCTTGTTTACGACGAATCGGATGGAAAGCATGGTTATGAGGGCAGCTTTGACCAAGTAAATAAGAGTAGCGATGGACCCAAGAGAAAAGACAAGACCTCGGAACCAAACAAGTTGAAAAAATCAAAGTCTACCGATAATCTAGCAAGCCACAAGTATAACTTAAATACAGAAAGTTTGGCTATAAACGCAAGAACAACCGATAACATTCCCAGCGAAATCAAACTGAGCAAGTCAAAGTCTCAATCCAGACTAAAGCTGAACTTCAGTATGCTCTCACCAAGCTTCTCCAAATCAAACAGCAAGTGGGGTCTTCCGCAAAGTCGCAGCAACTATAACCAATTAAAAATTGGGTTTGAAAGTGGCAGCAGCAAAAATTTCAGGTTTAATGAATCAGTTCTGGTTTATGAGGCGTACAGCCGGGATGAGTATGACCGAAAAGGGTACCCCAACTTTAAAATCACCGACGATCTTGCTGTTTTGATCAAACAGGAGCTAAACGATTATAAATTCTATGAGATGCGAGTCCATGAAGATTCTGCTGATAACACACATTACATTACATGAGAACACTCTGCGTGGATTGATGCGTTTACCTGTATAAATACTTATTAGCCTTTTAATACATTTTAATATAAATATAAATATAAACCAATATAATACATTAACTAAATAATACACCAACTATACTACACTATAGTATAGCTTATCTGCTATTTGGAGTTGACTAAATGTTATTTTGTTTTATTGAAAGTAAATTATACCAAACCAACACAGATTTATATATAATGAGTTTACAATTCTTGAATAAACACAACTTGCAAGTTGTAAAGGCTTTTTAGAAAGGCGGTCTTCGAGCAAAACCTATAGTTTTCTTGGTGTGAAAATGTGTTTTGTGATTTCTAACAAGACCGGTCTAGTTAGCCCGCTTGAAAAAACTTTTCCTTATTTTAAAACTTTTTCTCACGCTGTAGTAAATGTTGTAAAGACGTTGGTTTTAGCCAACTAGATAGTTGGTTTGCTTAGAGTTGCTTACGTATTGATTGCAAATGTGGTTGTTGATTAAGTCTGAAAATGGAAAAACTACTTGGTAGACAAATACGTAATTATTATTTTATGCAATGCAGGCCACAAACCAATGCGAGATCATAGGTTGTAGCTGCTTTATGGTGTATTTCCTTTTCTTCTTTTATCTTCCTTATCTTCTTTTTTTTAAAGGGGTTGATCAAACTTTAGGTTAAAGGGATTCGTTGAGTGTATCAGCATTTTTTTTTTTTTATTGGCAGCATTGACCATTCTTAAAGGTATATGATACGGGTATGGTCTTTTTTTTACAAAAGAGTAAATGATGGTTTATTCTAAAGCATTAGATAGCACTGAGATCCAAAAAAAAAAAAACAATAAACAAGCATGGTTAATTGGGTGTATAGTTTGGTTATAAAATGCACACAGAAAAAGACGGCTGCTTTTTAAAGAAAAGCATCAGAATTGAATGATTCTTTTGTTTTTATTTAAATAGAATTGAATGTTTCACATTTCTTAAAAGATGCGTTGATCACCAAAAAAAAAACTGTGTGGAGGATTGAATAATTAGATAATCTGCGTAAATACTGGAATACTATTTCTGGATGATTTCATGCTGTTTTATTGTCAACATAATTAACCGAGCTGTTTAATGGAGACAACAATGTTGATAATTATATTCTCTCTTGAATAAAATTGCTTTATTTTGTTCAAAAAGAACTTTATAAAAATAAGAAAAGTATACAATACACCCAGAAATAAACCGATATAAAAAACGCCAATTTCGATATTAAAAGCAAAAACAAGAACAAGAACGAGTAAAAACAAGAACGAGTAAAAACAAATAATGTCTGTCAATGGTTGGAATGAGATAGAATCTTCAGATTCAGCGCAAAATACTTTGAATCCTATCCGTGCGTTGCTTGGAGGGGCATCGGCAGTGCAGAAGGGAGAGGAAAGCACCAAGGACCTGGTCAACCTTTCATTGGGAGACCCAACAGTGTATGGAAACTTCAAAACAGATCCTGCGATTGTGAGCGCAGTTCAAGAATCACTTACTAGTTATAAATGCAATGGATATTTGCCGTCCGCAGGAAAAGAGGATGCCAGAAAGGCGGTGGCGACAAAGTACAGCAGACCTGGGTACCAATTGGATGCGTCTGACGTATTTTTGGCAAATGGGTGTTCAGGAGCAGTAGAGTTGGCTATTAATGTTATTGCCAGTGCGGGAGATAACATTCTTATTCCAAACCCAGGGTTTCCTCTTTATAAGACCGTAATAGCGTCAAAGGGAATTGAGTTTAAACAGTACAACCTGCTGCCTTCAAAGCAATGGGAAGTTGATTTGCAACAAATGGAGTCCCTTATTGATTCCAAGACAAAAGCAGTTCTGTTAAACAACCCGTCAAACCCTTGCGGAAGCAATTTCAGCAAAGAACATATTGAAGAAATCCTAAAAATCTGCGAAGCCCGCAAAATCCCTATTATCAGCGACGAGATTTATGACGACATGGTGTTCAGCGGCGAGGTCTTTTATCCAGTTGCCAGTCTATCAAAGCAGGTTCCGGTTTTGACGCTCGGTGGCTTGGCTAAGCAGTACTTGGTGCCTGGATGGAGGGTTGGATGGGTAACGGTCCACGACCCTATTGGCGTATTTAAACAGATCAAGGCGGGACTAGGGTCGTTGGTGAATCTTTTGATTGGACCAAACTCGATTATCCAACACGCAGTTCCTAAAATTCTTGACCCAAAGGTAGTTTCGCCAGATTTTGCTGCAAATCTCAACAAGCAGCTTGAAGTCAATGCCAGAATCTGCGAAGACAGGCTTAATTCGATTGAAGGGTTGGTGCCGATTCGCCCACAGGGCGCAATGTACATAATGGTTGTTATGGACTGCAACAAGTTTGATGACTCGATTAGCAACGGATATGACCTGTTCCATGCTCTCAAATGGGAGGAACATGTTGAGATTCTTCCTGGAGAACTGTTTGATTTCCCTAACAGTTTCAGAGTTGTCATCACACCACCACCAGAAATTCTTCATGAGGCATTTGACAGAATCGATAGTTTCTGCCGCCGCCACTTGAAAAACTGAATCAAGTTAACCTGGATCAAACCAAGTCATGCTAGGTTAAATTAAACTAAATTGAATCATTAACACTTGTATCTAGGCTTACAACAATTTCGTTTTATCGAAAACAGTTTTTGATTTTTTACATTCCACTTTGATTTCAATATTTCTAGTCCTCTACTGAAATAAAACCAATTGCTCATTGCTTTGATTAAGTTAAAACCACGTTTCCGCCTTGACCGATTTAAAACGCCTAGGCATTGAAGTTATACAGTTGATTTATCATACAGCCTAACTGTCAACATGCATTCATATCCATATTCACCTTTTCAGACAAAATATATAAGCTTTTATTTTTAAAATCTGTTTTTCATTCATCCTACTTAAATCCGCACTTTTTAATGTCAATTGAGCTTCGAATTGGCCAATCATAATTTGTTGATGTTGTAATGGCTCAATAGCTTTAGACTATTATTGATAAATCCCAGATCTTTAGACCCTCTTCCTCCCCCTTCCTCACCCATCACCCCACAAATTTAGTTTATTTTATTTTATTAAGAAAAGTCCATTTCAAGTTTTTTTTTTCTTTGGTAAAATATATTGATCCAAGTTAAACTTGGTTTGGTTAAATTAGCAATTTTGGAATTTAATTTTGCTTAAATTGATTTTTGACTAGATATTACAGTTACAGCATCAGCGGTAATAATTCTAAAGTAGGAGCACAGTTGAGAATCAAATTACGAGCAGAATTGAGATCTAGTCCAAGTTACAACATTAGTTGGCTTAAAGGTGTACTTGAATAAAAATCCAAGCTACAGAGTCTTTTTTTTCATTATTACTTTCAAGTCGAGTGCCCATCTCCGCTAAAAATAATGTATCTAGATGTAACCAGAACAGCCAAATCTAATACAATAGTGTAGGACTTGGTTGGCAATGTAATATCTATTCCAGTTTAATGATATTGGGCTATATGTAGGCAAAAATCTGGGATATATATATAAGTTGGTGTGCTTCGACTCAACGATTAGTATAAATACTCAAGTGTCGGCTCGGTTATGTTATGGCCATCATCAAATTTATATCTCATCCACATTAACACATCTATTAATTTTTAAAGCAATACAAGTAACGCTTGACACAACCATAGCACCATACAATAACTAGACACCAGTAACATTGGCTTTAGCAAAATATACTCTTAATATATACTTTTTACTTTTAGAAACAAACTAATATAACCAGGATAAACACAAACTATAACTATGACTGCGATAATGATGAAAACAAAGGCCGTTGATACAACTAGCCAAACTCAGAACAGCAACCAGGCTCAAAAAAACCCAGGCTTAGACAAGAACCCGCAAAGTGAACCAAGTCCAGTTGTGAGAAAAAATGTTATATACCACAGAGGCAAGTGCAACGACCCAAAGTACATGGATAGAATCCAGCAGCTAAAAAAGTTGTATCCACTGGTTAAGCACAAAAAAGTGCGAGCTGGTGAGCATCTAAAAAGACCAACAACAAGAGTTCAGGTCAATGACAGAGTCAGCACTAATTTGAACCACTCAGTAGATAGCAAAATTGTGTGCGATAGGAATAATATTTGCGTGGACAAGAAGCCGTTAGCCACAAACAATGTTTACTACTACAACAAGGTGATTGGCAGAAGAGGGTTGGCACCATTGACACTTAGGTACTATCCACAAAAAATCAAGTACGCAAGCCCAAGCGGCCAAGGCGCACAGCAAGTGCCAAGAGTATTTGTAATCAGTGATGTTCCATACAGGTATCCACCAAGATTCAACTACAACAATTTACAAAGATGTAGCTTGGGCCAGCAAAGGATGGTTGCAGGAGGGAGTTCATTAAACAGAAATTACAACGAGTCAGGATCATTTTTTGTGATTTTTGCCTTTTTCAGCTTGATATTTGCGTCTATTGTCATGATGATCAACCGATACGCAAAAGAATCAAACAGCAAATCTTGCACCCACTGTGAGAGTAAAAGTAAGCGGTGTGATTTAGAGTCAGGATACTGCAAGACTGAGAACAACATATTTCCACCAAACTAAACTAGGCCATTCCAATTAATTTACAAAGCGTTGTTTCCGTACTTTAATCAATATTTATAAACTAATATCTACTTTTAATGCTAAGCTATTTTGAACTATAATAATGTTTAATGAAAATAAAAATAAAAATATGAGAAAATTTATATTCTACCATTGACAGAAAAAATAATCAACAAAGCGCCAAGAAAACAATTAGTAAATCTCACGGCTTTGAAGCTTTCCCAGCTAAATTATGAACGCCGTTGAATCTCAGACAAACAACGCTCCAAATTACAAATTTGGTTGTTGCATTTGCCAACTCAACTCTGGTTCTTGGATTTACCAACCGAAATCTGGCTCTTGGATTTACCAACTCAAATCAGCACCAAACCTCAGCCTTGCTCTATTTCTAATACACTATCTATGTGTCTACAAATTTATAGGTCATTGTATATGTCAAACGAACCACCATGCACGGGTCTAGCCGTTGACCAGTGCATCTCTCAGCCCAGGATATCTGCATTGGTAATATACATCAGCTCTTTTGAAGAGATACATAGTACATACATTAGCTGCCTCGATTTACTGGGTTTGTGATTTGCTTTATATTTTCCCAGTGTCACTTTTTACAACAGGGCGTTTTCTCTGCTGAACAGACAATTTTGCTTCCAGTAAGTTACGCAGTAAAGAAAGAGCATCATATTCATTAGAACCGACCGATGTTGTATACAATATTTATAGTTTCTCGGTATACACAACAAGCTGCGGGTTTTATGAATCAGCATTGACAGCTATTATTGTGTTTTGTTGTCAAGGTTAAAACTCGGCATGCAAGTATTTGGGGTCAAACTTTGGTGCATTTATATATGGCACACCGTGTGATATTATACATGTGTATAGCCTGATATTTTGATATATTCAGGCCCTATGTGTGTGAGATTGTGTTTGTTTTTACTTATTTTACAATGGCAATATTACTCTTTTAGTGATATTTTTTGAAACTCAACGGTATTTGTAATCCAACTAGTGAGATTTCAAAACCATGAAACTTGCTGGTTAATTTTTTTGGCAAATTCTAGTTTGGCCTTTTTAAATTGGGCTATCAAGTACGCTACAAACAAAAGCATACGACTGAACAATACATAAAAACAAAACCTAGTAAGTGGATGTGAGTTGGTTCTAAGGATATCAATATGGTACAAATAGTAAAGGTGGCATATCATTTAGTCGCAAATTAGAAATTTTGTGTTAGTTAATCGAAGATGCATGATCAAAGTCAAAGTCTAACGATTCTGCGTCCTCCATGTCCTCATCTACCTCTCTTCCACAAAAGTACTTGTGGTTCACTCTTCTAACATATAGCGTTAATGTGCCCCTATTCATTGATTTGCTTATTAATGGGTCGCAGAAAAAAATGTATGCTATCAGCATTCCATCCAGGCTTTTTAAAATGAATATGATGTTGGTGGATATCAATGTAGCAGTTTCCTTTATGTACTGAATTACAAGAAATGTCAGAGAAAAAAAACTCAATATAAACGGTATTATCGGATACCACAACAATCTTTTGAATAGTTTTTTGGTCAGGTTGTTGTTGTATCTGTTGTTTAGCTTAGATATGTATCTGCCTATATTTTGTTCATTAGGATCACTGTTTTCAATTGAATTTCGGGCCTTCGCTATTGTATTGAACATTAGAACCACAAACACCATCCCAGCACCCGAACCAAATACCGTTATAAAAAAGTATCCTACAATAGCAGGGCCCAGAGTATCTGCGGAGTCTATATAAACGTATCCACAATATGCCACACTTGTATTTCGACTTATAGATAAGCTCAAAAGGCCTTGGATTATTCCTAAAGATGCAAAACATGCGCTCACTATATAATAGTATTTTTCATATCTTGCCGTGTTCTTCCTATGATACCGAAAAATTAAGAGAGGGTGCAAAATCACAGTGACTCCAATGTACAGCGACAATATCGAGAAAAATGTATACGTAACTCTGATGAATATACAACCGACTGTACTGTTCCTTATCCCAATCGTGACGCAAAAAAATATATTTCTGATGGCACACGATAAAGACACCAGAAGCAGCTGTCGCATGATTACCCGGCTCACTATTTTTCTTTTTGCGAGGTAGAACAACAGAAAAAACACTGGGACGGTAAGTGTCACGAGTGTTGATAAAATTATAATCGTCATTGTGGGTATTGCTCCTGCTACATATTGGTCGTAGCTGAATGGTGTATTTGAAAATCTCATACCGAAACAACCATGTATAAAGTTGGATATACTCAGCTTTGTCTCAAGGGTTGAAGTATGACTAGCAGACTTCAATAGAGGAAAAAGGCCAACTGTATTGTCAAGGCGTCAAAGTTTTTGCAAGCAGGTTTATGCTCTGTATCTTAGTTTAACGCTTGTCATGAATATTATTTGGTTTGGAAACTGCACACTCAAGTACTAGTATCTGCTTGCATTTGAAAAAATAATCTAAAAAGTACAAGTTGATTTGGATCTCTCTAAAAAAGGGCTAACATCACAATACAAAAGGAATGCCGTCATAATAAATAAAAAAGGGATATAATATCAATAAAGAAATGGGTATCAAGCCATCTGATTTCGTTATAGAAATTAAAAAGCAGGAGAATCATGATTTGGTGAATTGATGTTTTGTCTCACAGCTTTTATCCTCCGCACAATTGATATTTGAAAGAAACAAAATGTGACCAAGTAGATAATTGAAGCAATTAAGCGCAACTCCGCCAAATCAACCACATGCTTACCTTGCCTCCGTTATTATAACCATATTTGGGGGAGGGAATGCGTGTTAATTAGACATAGTGGATATTGTGTTGCCTGCGCAGTCTTTAGAATTTTAACTAGTAAAGTGGATTTTAGACCAAAATCACTCAAATAGAAAGGCGAGCAACTATATAAATATATCGCATCTGAGTTAATAAGCAGGCACAATACACCAAGAGTGTATGGAACCAAACCTCACATGTAGACATGGGGCTGTAAAAGTCCTGAGCAGCTTCAACTGGAAACTAGTAAAAGTAAGGTTGTTCAGACGGCTGGCCCAGCTCTATTCTACAATAAGGCTGATAGAGAGTTTTTTTTTGTTGGCTTGTCAATAACAAGCTAGTTTTCAGCTTTGCAACATTGAGCATGATATGTTTTGAGCTGGCGATTGAAAAAAAATGGAATAGTTTCAATGTAAAATAAAACAATGTAATAAGAACAAAGCTAAAACAGACAACAGTCAATGAAAGAGAACAAACACAAGTAATTCAGCAAAACAAAAACAAGACTGAAAACATGTTTAAGCGAAGAAAGAAAAGTTGGATGGTTCAATGGCTCTTTAAATATCAGCAATGAGAGGGTTTAGAAACGAGATTGGAAATTAAGTCAAGTGGAGATTTGTATTTTATCATTGAAACTAAGATCACGTTTTATTTTATACCACCTGGAAAAGAGTTTAGTTTGATAGCCCAATTTAAAAAGGCCAAACTAGA
>LUVW01000001.1:1732090-1758528 GCA_001661515.1 Capniomyces stellatus | reverse complement strand
CCCCCCCCCCCCCCCACCTTGGTTTGGGCCGAGTAGTCTAAGATGTTATTTGATTTGTTAAAGTTATTATTTAATTTGTTTATGACGTTACTTAATGTGTTTATGATGTTACTTAATGTGTTTATAGTTTTACTTAATTTGCTTATGGTGTTACTTAATGTGTTTATGGTGTTACTTAATGTGTTTATAGTTTTACTTAATTTGCTTATGATGTTATTTAATTTGTTCCATTTATTTTTAATTAGGGCTAGTTTGTTACTATATTACTAATACTTGTCTATCAGACCATTCGTGGGGTCTAGTTGAAATATGATCGCTTATTTTGAATGCCCAGCCTTTCTTGCTTGGCTCCAAAGTATATGTACTAATCACCCAAACTATTGGAGGAGTTTCAAGTCAGTTATAATAAATAGCAATATAGTAGCCCCGGTTTAAAATGTATATAATAGCACTTTGACTTACTCGGAATGGGTTCCGTTTGTTGCAGCCAATAAATCAGTTTTCTTTTTCTTTTACTTGTTGATTCACAAACACAAATATAGACCGATTTGTTGGTTGGCTTTCAATGTTACGAGCCCAAAGAAAAAGCGCCATTTTATTTGCTTTCTCAGACATGTTTATTTCCTACTGTTTGTTTTTTTTTATTGCTTTTCAATTTCAGATTAAGAAAAGCCATGTCCATTGGCGTATATTTTTTTATTTCCGAATAATTGGCGAGTGTTCTTAAAACGGTTTTTTTTATAATTTCAATTTTAATCAAAAAAAAACTTCCAGATCCGATCTAGATTGTATTGATAGAAAAATCTAGATCCTAGCCAAGAGTATAATTGATATACGCTTACACCAATACTAGCCATAATTCCCAACTGGCCCTGGCTGAATCAATCAAAATTATCCGAAACTTGCACAAATTCTTTTAGCAATTCCGTAAATAGCAAAGTATGTCATTTCGAAAAGAAAAAACGGGTTTTTATTAGCTGCGAGTTTTGTGTTGTATGTGTTCCTTCACTAAAAAGCAAACCTATTCATAAGGGCAAATCTCTCCCAAGTGAAACGCAAGTTCTTGGCTTGCTTGAAACTATCCATCACAAACCAATAGACCTATGGCAAGGATTAGTTATGTTTAAATACGTAATACTATACAATTGACTTGGAAGTGATTTTCCTTGCACGATAACTTCAAATAAAAGTAGCAGACTCCATTAAAATGAAACAAACTGCTACATTTTGTTCTAGATCGTTAATCTTGGCTAATAAAACGTAGCGTAATATATTAAATGATGTACCTAGAGTTTAGTTCTCTAAAAATCACGGCACTAGTGTAGCTGCCGTCTGATCAAATTGAAGTAAACCATTAATTTCATCGTTGTGTTTCAAAACTGGCTCTGCAGCCCAATTAAATTGATCAACAAGTTTATAAAAAACGAAATTATAACTCATTCTTTTTTCAACTCGGTTGATGTGCATCATGAAGCAATATTGTCATTGAAGCCTTACCAAGCCAATGTTGACGCTCACATGTTATTCTTATGCACATCTATTATATTTAGAGCTTATTTTTCTTTTTTTTAAAAAAGAAAATCAAGCTGTAAATAGTACAGAAAATAAGTTAAAGTTCATAATATTGCCATATGTAGTATTATAAAAGCTGGCACTTTTATGCAGATCAATATGGTATGTGTGTAGGTGTATGAAGAAAATCTTATAGGCACCATTTGAGTAGAGGACACAATTCTCATAGTTGTTTTATGTTATTATTCATCCAGTTTTTGGCACAAGTATACCTAATACACCTTATTGTTAAAAATAGTATACACCATTTTGAATTTGGAAAAAAGAAAAGGATTCTTTATACCACTAGTTGCCAATCCTAGCAGTATTTTCTTAATATTGATGTGCACCTAATATTGCCATTTTTTGAAACCCTCCTGCCTTTTATAAAAACGCACAAAAGGCATAAAAACTCCTGTCAGAGCTTCCGAGGTGATTTTTTTTTCCACATTCCAAATCTCTTAAAACAAGTATATCTAAATACTTTATATAACATTCAAAATTCTAGTTAGATAGAATCTTCGTAGAAAGTCTACTACAAACATATCACATTATTGTTTTTGCGTTTAGTTTAGCTTTCTCAAACTCAGCTGACGCATATTATACCTCGAACTCCACCTCTAAACCAAAGCCTATCCTGCAAGACTAAATAACGACCTTTGTCAACACAGCTACATCACCACAAGGGCAAGTTCCATAGCAAACCAGTTCGGAGCTTCGTATAATCGACATAGAGTGCCGTTTGAAAGGTTAGTACACAAAACAATATACAAATAGGCCAGTGCGAGCCAGTTTTAAGATTATAATACACCATTGCACAGCAATGTCTATTTTTCAAACCTGAAATATCACGACAAAACTTTAAGATATTAATTTATCAAAATCGCCACTATACAAAGATAATGTTAATTTAAACAAAAAAAAAGAGAGAGATACTATATAATTTATCGGGGGAAAATAAATAACCGGTTTGGAAGAAGAACGAGAGTATGAGAAGATTATATAAGGCCTTCTAATATATCTCACAATATCTTAATTCGTCAGCTTTTTATTTTTATTTTTCCCGCTGATCATACCAATTAACAAATTTATTTATAACCGACTTTTGGTTTTGGTCAAGTGATTTAGAAATTAATATTGGGATAAAAAAAGGCACCAACCGAGTAGCCAATAAGCAATATATTATATAAGCCATATAGCGGTCAAAAGAATTCTTACAAGAGTGCTTTTTCTTTCCTCTTGTAGTTTAATTCTCAGCCAGACCAGTTTATGTTTGGTGGTAGAAAAATAACCTGTTGTGCTTTGGATTGTTTTGTTATAAATTCAATTAACAACTTTAATTGACTTTTCTGAAAAGAAATGTTGGCGAGTTTCACCAAAGCTGAATGAAAAGCTACAATCTCAAATAAAACATAACGAAAACAAATAAAGCAAAAAAGTGGAAAAAAAGAAAAAGGAAAGGAATGATAAATAGGAGTGTCGACTTATCGAACAATGATTTGCTGAGAGTCAACGACTATTTATTGTAAAGCAATTTAAGGTTTTAAGGTTGCGTTAGTAACATTTAATTACAAAAAGCCGGGATTTATTATATAATTCGAGTAAATAAAGAGCAATGGATGCTATTGGCCATTTTCTTATTCTACTTTATTTTTCTACCAAGCTGGATTGGAATTTTGAGGTGGAATTTGTAAAAAACATAACATTCAAGTAAAGTCGGTTTAAACTAATATATTTCTAAAGTTTGAAATTATTCAATTCAAACCAAGACTTTTAGAAAGCTTAAATAAAGTTTTAAGTGGAAGTTTTCGTACAGTTGACAAAAAGTCAAATACGACCGATATTTTTGAAAAGACGCGAAGCTACTTTCTTTTCTTAATAACACTTAACTGTAATATATAATAATCTGTAAATTATAGAAACAAAGACAACTTTTTTAACTGATTTAGCCGATCAGATATAGTATTAAAGTTCGTAAAAGTTGAACACAACAACTTAAGCCAGAGTAAACTATTTTTATTAAAGCAATCATATCAGAGAAAGCTGGTATAACAATCACACAGCCAAGGTCACTTAAACGCGTAGTTTGTATAAACTCTCAAGTAGCCAAAGAAAAGAGGTAATTAAAGCCAGCACAACAAGTATAAAACCACACGCCTGGTTTATCAAACGAGCGTGGAAGGATATTATTCACTATAAAAACATGTATTTATACACATATAAATGGAACCGCGACAAAAGGCTCGAAAAGGAGTTGTTGCCAGTAGTTGCTGGTACTATTGGCGCTGCCCCAATGGGAACTTTTGTTTTAGTATTGTTGGTATTACTACGATTTACTGAACTTGTAACATAATCCGGCTTTTGAATAACCATGTGTATTTTGTGTACCTAAATAGCATAAAGCCAGACAAGATTAACGGTCTTTTTTTTAAAGATAAAATAAAATAAATGATTCGATCAAAGTTGGATACACTTGATCCAAACGAAACTCACATAGAAAGTTTGAGTCAGGCGCCAAAGTACTGCGACCCACAGTCGCTAGTTGCTGCTAGCAGTTTAAAATACGAAAAGGCTACAACTATAAAGAATGAGAACGGCAGAGACTTTACGAATAAAAAGTTCAAGAGCACAGGTAATTGGTTTGCTGGGTTTGATTGGGCTTTTTAGGTCCTTGAGTAACATAAAAAAACAATTTTTTTTGATTGATTAAAGAATAACTAACCACAATGCCATAGATTGTAATATATGTAAACTAAATGGGGATTACTGGTTATTTTAAACGGCGTGTAGATCAAAAGTTGCAGAACCAAAGCAATGTAGGCACAAACCAAGAAGACTACCAGTCCATAGGGTATGGAAGCTTTGTGACGCATGATAGCGGGGAACTGGGTATCAACGGTTCTGGTACACCATATGGGGGGAATCATGATCCTAATAGCCAAATACCTACGTTCAACAATACAGACATGGAGTATCTAAAATCACCAACTGGAGCCACTAATTTGATAAACTCGTGTGGAATGGTCAAGTCACAGAATGTGTCTAATAAGCGAACATTCACTGATATAAACAGTCAATACACTGACAGCGAGGGGCAGAAAGGAGGAATCAGCCAATACAGCAGCACTGAAATAGCCAAACAGGGGTTAAGCATCAGCGGGAACATGACAAATGGCTACAATATGAACAGGAGTGACGCAGACCTTGAAAACAGCCAGGATAGCGTTAAAAAGCAGCAAGCTATTCCATTTCCAGATATGGTAGGCATGCAGATAGGCAGCAACGAGTTCAATCCAATCGACAGCGGTGCCTACTACAACGGACAAATGATGGCAGAAGGAATTGGTAGCCAAATTGCGGACGACCAAATCTTTGGAGCAGGTAGAAGGTTTTCGCTAGATAACATTAGCCCAACCGATGCAAACTCGGCAATCGGGATGAATGGCAGCATGCAAAACTATAGCAAGATAGGCGGGCTTAGTGGGATGTCTATGGAGAGCGCAGGAAACATCGGTTCGGGCGAGAGGTACCTTCTATCGCAGCCTTACTACAACTACAGCAGCAGTCAATACGGTACACTGGGAACAGGTGTGTCCGACTCGTTCAAGGATATGGGCGGACACTACAGAGCAAACAGCGGTTATAAGCTGAATGCCCGTAGATATACATATGGCTATGAGGGCAATTCGGGGGGCATTTTTGGGGGTTCTATGGCAATTCCTGCAATTCCTGGAGTCACGGTTAGTCCAAAGGAGAAGCCACGAAGAATGTCGGTTCCTGACATGGAGATTATGGACGCACCAGTGCCAGAAAATAAAGGGGAGGTCAACAAGGCTGGCAAGAAGGGAAAGAAGGGGAATATGGCTAGACCAAGGTGCCAAAAGGTGCGATTCCCTGATGACTTATACACGCCTTTGTGGGTAAGAAACACTGGACAGTCCAAAGAAGGGTTCTGTGACACTTGCAACCCAGGAAAATGGCTGCAGCTTAAAAACAGTGCATATTGGTACCACAAACAATTTTTCCACGGGATTTCTTCAGTTTCCGGCAAGTCTTTTGTGAAGCCCATCCAGATCAATCAAACAGATAATGATACAATCGAAGGGCTGTGCCACCAATGTCGCCAATGGATTGTTATAGCAACGTCAAAAAGACAAAACAGTGTACTGTGGTACCGACACGCACACAAATGCCACGTATATCATAAGCCAAAGTCTGAAAAAGCAGGTTCTCCTACTGTTGTTTCCGCTAACCACACAAAAAACAACAGCTTTGCTTCCGACAGAAGCGACTTTAGTCTTAACCAATATACCATCAAGAACTCTGCCTTTTTGGTAAAAGATAAAGACCTGGCTAATGCAAACACAAATATCAGCTCCAACACAATGGGCAGCAAGGACTTCAAGTCCAGCATGGACATCAGCTCAGCCCTAGCTAGCAACCAAATGTTCTCCAACTACACTCTGCAGGGCGGAGGACTGGCTGGTGATGACATCGCTGTCAACCCCATACTTACTGAAACACCCATTGGCTTGTATCAGAACCTGGACAAAACGCTGAGCCTTGGCGGAAATGGTCAGCTTTTGTACAATGAACCTCAGAGCCAGCTATTCAACTATTCTGTCAACCAGCTGAGCGATGCCAAATCCAGACAGTATCCTTTTCAGCCAGTAGATCTCCAATTTTCACAAGCCCAAAACGACCAAAACGAAAACAGTCTGCTCCAAATGATCAGTCCCAACTTCAATAACATTTTTCAATCAAGCAACATAAACGGTGCCAATGACGCCATGAACTCTGCAATATCAAATAGCTACCAAAACCAAATAGGCGATGGCTCAGGCATCATTTTTGACCAAAATGGAATAAACACCATAAGCAGCTATGAAATCGATAATATAAACAGCATAATTGGCCTAAACAGCTTTTCTGGTTGAGATATGTTCTTTTCTCTTCTTTCAAACTTTCTGAGCCATACCATCAACATCCAATAGCTACAGCAAACCACACTCAAGCATAAAAGACCCCCAACTAATAATAAAAAGATACATCGGTAGCTGTACCCTATGAAATATATCTTTGCTTGTAGAGTCACCATTCACTCTCCAACCCAATTGTTCGGCAAGGGATCCAGCATTGCTATATAGTCACCTTTATATTACACATTCCAACCTACCCCACCCCTTAACATTCAGTTTATACTTATTTATTCCAAGTAGGTAGAGTTTTGTATATTTATTTCCTAGAATCAGCGTTTATAATTTTATATGCTACTTGGGCAAACATAGACTAAGGAGTTGGGTGGTTCCTTGAAGAACTCTTGCCAGCATTTTACTTTTCAGTTGAATTTTATTTTCATGTTTCTAATTGAATTTTATTTCTATTTTTCTAGTTGAAATTCTTCTACCTGTAACAGTTTTGACTCTTCCACTTTTAACAGTTTTGACTCTTCTATATGTAACAGTTGCTGGCAACAGTGTCGTTCTTGGAGGCTATCCACAAACACCACTTACTTGATCCTGGCAAGGCTTAAAGTAGCACCAATCTCCCTGAACCAATGTCCATCGGGTACGGACGACCTAGTTGATTGAGGGTGTACTGGCTAATAGATTCGTTTAACATATCAAAATAGCACAGTGTTTTGTAGTATTTTTATAGAGTTGTTTGATATATTTTGTTGACAATAAATCACATAAATAAATAACATCTTTCAAGTCGATTGTTTGGAATGATATTGTAACAATTGGGCTTTATTTTTTTTATTTTTAGAATAGAAATATAAATCCAATGCGACTTTGGGGAGCTCTAGCGCCTTTTAAACAGGAAAGGAAGCTTGAAACAATTAAAGAACATTTCTAATTTCATTATTCCAAATCATATGTATGGAGGTGGCTAAAACTACTATTTAACCCATTCTTTAAGGTGCACTACACTTTTTGCTTTGTAAAGGAATTGTAAAATGAAATATGGGAAATAACAAGCACTTGGGCTTGTGATGATAAACTCGACAAAAACAAATGTAGTGATGTTAATCTACATGCTAGCCAGGAAAATGTGGGAAAAAAATGGTGTTTATTGTGCATATCACTACTATGCAATTGATCGATATTATTCAGCAAAAAAATTAAAAATATCTTCATTGCGTTCCTTCAATTTAGCTCGATTTACCTTTATTACTTTTATTTCAATTGCTTCGATTTAATTCACTTTCTATTTTATTTTTGAAATTAATTCACTTTATTTCAGCTAATTTAATCGAATAGTTTCATTGTAGTTATTTTACTTTGTTTTACTAAAAGAATAAAGCCATATTCGGTTTTTTTTTCCCTCCTTTTCCTTTCAACATTTTTCTTTTGTTTCTAGTCTTGTTGCAATGTGCTTGAATGTAATTTATGTGGAAATGCCCCCGATTTGGGTAAATAATGGGATCTTATGAGAAGGGTGGAGGGGTATTGAGAGAATCGAGGGACCCCAGCTATTCTCCATTATAATGTTGCATTATAGAAAGTTTCTTTTTTTCTTTTGCTCTTCCAGATGGACTCACCGTCTAGTGTATAATTAAACATAAATCTAATGCTGAATCTATTCCAGTTTTCAAAATAGATGAATTAAATTAGAACGGTGCTTATTGCAAGGAAAAATACAAACGAAAATTTTCCACAATTCTTATTTGAAAAACTTCAATTTTTAATAACAATAGGTAGAAATTATTCCAATTTTTTTTCCAATAAACAGAGGAAAACAAACCAAGCAAAACAAGTTAAATATGTGAAAAAAACCCAGGCTAGACAAATTAAATAAAGCAACTAAATATTGCATATAAATAGTTCGACACTTTCTACTACACTCGGAATAAACTTGCTTTTATACACTTTATATTTATTTATACTTAGAAGCCCTGTTAAATATACCGTACTTTACATTCCCTATTTATTTTTTACTTGGACATTTATTTCTACTTTTATTATAAAATTAGATTGAAAAAATACATACATACCCCCAGACTCTGAGACACAAAACCCAAAACATCGACGAGATTTTGATAGGTTATGACTGCCAGGCTCATTTAATCTAAAACTAAAACAAGATCAAGTCGAATCTAGATTAACAAAGCCGACACAGAAGAGCGGAAGAAAAAGAAAAAAACACAATTTAAAATAACTCAATCCAAAAATGTCTACACCAACACGACGTAGGCTTATGCGCGATTTTAAGCGCCTACAAAATGATCCTCCTGGTGGAATATCAGGCGCGCCTTGTGCAGACAACATAATGATGTGGAATGCTGTTATATTTGGACCAGGTATGTATCTTGTTTGCTATATTTTTAATGTTTGTTAGAGTAAAACAGTGCCTGTTTGTTTGTAATTCTTACTGTGGAAAAGTCCTTAAATTAACATGTTTGCTTTCATTCCTATTTGATCTGCAACTACTAATCACTTGCGGGTTAATAGCTGAAACACCATTTGAAGATGGAACCTTTAAATTAGTAATGACTTTCGACGAAACTTATCCCAACAAACCACCTACAGTCCGATTTATATCAAAAATGTTCCACCCTAATGTATACGCAAATGGAGAATTATGTTTGGATATTTTGCAAAATCGATGGTCACCAACCTATGATGTAGCGGCCATTCTGACATCAATTCAAAGCCTTTTACACGATCCCAATCCAAATAGTCCAGCTAATGCGGAGGCAGCCACTTTATACAGAGAAAACCGCAGGGAGTATGTTCGTCGAGTGCGAGAAACTGTCGAGCTCTCATGGGAATAGTTCTGTATAAACTCTGTTTAATAGTAAATTTTAATTTGAATTTGAATTGACACTACCATCTAAGCAAGTGAGAATACCATCTTCATTCCTTTTATCCCGCCCACCAATTGTGTTTTGATTCCCCGCCGAATTTAAAGCGCTTTTAAATGCAATTGAAGTGCATGGTCGCCTATAAAAGTAAATTTTAAAAAATAAAATGCTTGGCAAAGCGGATTCAAGCATTTGCGATTAAATGTTCCAAAGTTGAAACAATTTTAATACAGAATTCACGTGTTGACCAGAAAGATGTCGTAAAAGCTTACAGCACATTTTTTACTTTGCTTGGCAGTAAAAACTTCTTTCAATATTGGTGTTAAAGCTTACGCGACACATAGCACTACCGTCGGTATTAGAGTTGGTATTAGAATCAAGCCAGTATTTTTTATTTTTTATGTATATGTGGTTTACTGGCAACAGAATCCACTCAGTCAATAGTACCACCAAATTAACTGGAGGGTGTAATACAATCGCTAATATACCACGACTGGCTGGCTGGGACATTCTTTTACTTGTTACAAACAAGTAGACAAAAGTACATAACACTAATTTACAAGCCGATCAAAAAGAATTAAAAATTATATTGTTGGGGAGTTGGAGTCGAGTCTTTTTTTTTGATGTAAAAGCAAGACACAAAGCTAGTAAAAAATTACAATTGTAGACGTGCTCTTTAGCAAACAGATAACTTGGTTAAACAAAGCCCGTAATTGAGACAATTAAGTTGACAATTGGTGTAATTTTTAATTTTTTTTATTTGAACAAAAAGACAGTGATAATCCAAAAATAGAGAAAAGGAATATACAGAGACCTATAAAATCCAAATCAAACGACAATAAAAACAGTCGATATTAATATTTGTTCACAGGTAGACAGCAGAATAAATACTAACAAGAATAAGTTTCAGATAACCAAGTCGTCATATTAAATAATCAGACGGCACTTCCTATTAATGTTTTTGGTAATGTCATCATATAAAGAGGAGAAGTACTGAAAACTAGTGATGAAACTTACAATTAACCAAAACAAACAAACACCGGTTTAAAAAAAACTAGGAAGGCAGATGGAGATAGAAATAAACCTAAAATTGTCAAGAATAGGCAAACAAAATAAGCTTTTGTTAGTATTTGACAATAATAAAACACAAAACCAAGTGGTTGTTATTAGAAACAATCAGACTTCTAAGGAAGGAATCTTTTAAACCAGCATCATGCCACTATAAAGTAAACATTTTGGTGGAAACTGCGAATTACAGAATATTCATCATGTTGTATCAATAATTTAAACATAAAGTCAGCGGACTACTTACAATAAAAGTACAAGGGAGAGCGCGAAGCAAGGAGTGGAAAAAAGAAATAAACTATGGTTGCAACCTAAATCAATCAAACGTAAAAGTACTTTTTAGAATTAGTTTCTAGCAAATGCGTCATAAAACAGATCAAAAAAGCGTATGTATGTATATTCAGAAGTCAAGATACTGGCATGTATAATCATCTCAGCGAAAGATGAGCATTAGTATCACCATGGTCAATATGATAGGGAAATGCTTTAAGGTTTTAATCATTATATACTAATAGAGCTATAAAATGGTTAAAACTCGACTTACATTTTTTATTATTAAATGAATGAACTGATCAAAGTAGTATAAATTTAAATTCAGCTGTCTCGGCTTTTGGGTCCTTTTATACATTTATTTTTCACATCTATTTTGCTTTAATGATTTTTTTTTCTCGATTTTCATTGCTTTTTTATTCAAATTTACAATTTTCCTATAAAACTACCCTTACTAGGAAAAAAACTTTTCATTGAGTTTATTTTTATTTTTGTGTAGTTTACTCGCACCAACAGTATTTGTGATTTTCAATTGCAGTTAGTTTTATTTTATTTTCACTAGAGTTTATCGTACGGCTTTGTAATGATTTTTTTTTTGATGTGATTTACTGGTAAGTGGGAAAAAAAGGGAAAAAAAAATATAGCAACAAAAAAATTTTTCTTCAGATTCAAACGTCATTTGTTTGCTGGATTGACATAAGTAAAACAATAAAAGCTTGTAAATAAAAAATGCTCTGTTTTCTCAAATAGAAATCCAAGTTCTGAATTTAAATCATTGCTCTATTGGATGAACCAATATAAAATAATGCCAACTAAAAAAAAACATTTTTCTAACTCCAGCTATATTTCTCCTTTTAGTTTGACTAATTACAAAAAATAGCCATTTTTTCTCTAAACTTCTCTAAATTTCCTTTTTTCCACTTAATAAAATTTTTTTCTTTTAATTTCTATTAAACGATTTGAATCTGAATAGTAAATGAATGCTACCTCCCATTTTTCCAACTCTAGCAGCCAATGCGGTTTCTACTAACTAATTGGACAATGGAAAAGTGATATTATAATATCATTGGCTGTGTTTATTGTTAATTTCTCATAACTCATTGGACAGCTCAAAATTGAGAATGATTTTTAATTTATCTCAATGTTGTAATTCTGATTTGGTTTGGCTTTTGTTGCAACAATGTAGCTTTGAGCTTTTATTTTTTTATTGAAGTTTATAAACAAAAACGTAAATAGAGTTCCAAGTTTGTTGTTGTTGTTTTAATTGATTAGAATGCATCCGAGTTAGACTGGCGATTGACAAACAGAAATAGAGCTGTGTTGCCCGCCCTCCAGCACAACTCTCATTCAAAAAGCCTCGTCATTGACACCTTTCAGGGGTTTAATCCTGTGGTTGCGGCTTTAGATATACTGTGTGTCGCGGGAGAATCGCGATTCGCTAAGGTCTGATTCATTTCTTGACATCATACACATAATACAAACCCGCACAATATACCAAGTGTTATTTAACCAAGGTTTAATGCAGCTTTAGTGCAAGTTTTGGATTTAGACAATTTGTTTAAACAAAAAGCAATGGCCTGTATTCGACAATAACAAATAATAATAATTCAATAAAAAAGTTTTTTTAAAAAAAAAGCCATGTTCAAAATAGTATTTTTCTGGTTGTTTTCTGCAAATGTAAATGCTTTTAATATCTAGTAATCCAATAGCAGCATTTTTAAATCACACTCCACTCACCCAATTTCAAAGCACTGATTTCCTTAACTTCAAAATAAACAAAAGCAAACCAAGACCATAGTGGGTTGGTAGGAGAGGCAAGGGAGTAAAGCTACTCCAACTATATTAAAAGTATTTGGTGCATTTGGCTAGATCCATACCCGAATGGATACATATGAGTCAGTATCGATATTAATATATAGAGCCTGAAGTACATTCAACTAGAACACTTGGCTCCACATTGATCCTTAGCTTGGTTGGAACCACGGTCTACAAAGTAGAAAATTAAAGCCAAAAAATCTGTTTAGTAATTATGATTAGAAAGTGTTTCTAGGAAACTTCAAAACAAACCAGCATGTCTACTATACATAGCTTGCCCAAGTCTTGAATAATCTAGCAAGTATTGGTGTAGTAGCTACTGTGCTTATGTTTTGGTTTCAGACTTCATACATTATTAATCATGCCTAATATCTTTACTGACTGTCACATGTAGTGTATAGTAACTGGGCCTAGTCTGTCTTTTTAATCAGAAAGATAAAGGGTAAAGTAGCAAATCCGTGCTTCAAGCTTAAAACAGAGCACGTTGAAAGGTGGTAACAAGATTTTGGGGAAGCAGTTGGATCTTAAAAGTAAATCCACCTTGTTATGACCAAAGTAGTATGTTACAGACAGATAGGACATAGAAATGTCTTCTATAAATACCGAGCAGCTTCCTCTTTTAGATTATTTTTAAAAAAGACCACTTGTTATTTATTCGTATGTAAATGCTTTTGTAAATATACTATTCTTAATATTAATAGATTTACATCCTATAATTGAACCCTAATAAGATTAATTCCCAGGAATATACAGCCTTTTCAAGTGTTAGGTATCCTAAACTAGCACAGCAAACCGTATTCCCACCCAGCTTCAAAAACAAAAATTCGAAAATGCGCGGCTCAATCGCAATACTATCATTTGCTGTGGCAGCAGCAGCCCAGAGCTGTGCCAATGGCAGCTCCAAGTGTATCGGAGAAATAGGAGGATTTTCCGCCTTTTCAAAGTGCCAAGATGGATCAGTCCAGACAGTCCACAGATGCTATAAAGGCTATAGCTGCGTTGACAGAGACAATTCTGCGTACTGCGAGCCTGACAACAAGTCGGCAGGGCCAGAAGACAAAAGCAGTGTTAGTAGCGAGGTGCTTCCATGCTCTCTTAGCCAGGATGGAGAGTACTATTGCCCAGGAAAAAATGGAATACACCCCTACTACCTATGGTGCAACAAAGGGGGCATGGAGAAGATAAACTGTCCAAATGCTACTTTTTGCATCAAAAACAGCGACAAAAACCTTTTCTGTGGCAAAAATGATGAGGTTGACTTGGTGGAAGTCTTTACTTCTGTTACTGATAAAAAGAGAATCGGCGCTGATGGGTATGATGTGCCCAAACTTAACGGGAAAAACTATATGAATCCAGGAGCAGATTACGGAAATGGCTCCACAAATAAAATGTATAATGGCGCGAACCAGCCTCAATCCAAATCAACAACCAGCTTCAAGTATTCACCAAAAACGTCCACAAGCATACTACTGCCTTATTATTCAGCACCGCCGCGCCCACCGCCACCTTCATACTCAAAATCATTGCCCCCAACCTATTCGACCCCACCACCACCACCTCCACCACCACCTCCTCCTCCACCACCACCTCCTCCACCTCCACCACCTCCACCACCACCACCACCACCTCCACCTCCACCTCCACCACCACCTCCAGCTTATTCAACACCACCTCCACCTCCACCTCCACCTCCACCTCCAGCTTATTCAACACCACCTCCACCCCCACCACCACCACCACCATCCTACTCTACGCCCGCGCCTGAACCGTCATATGTACCTGAATCGCAAAACACAAGTTACAACACCGGGCCTACATATGTGCCAAACTCAGTACAGGTGCAATCGATGGGACTTAGTAAAACGATTTCAATCCCACCAGTCACGTTTATTTTAGAAGCCCCGTCAATTCCACCGGTCACGTCTTTTTAGTAACTCAATGGAGGCTATTTTATTCAACCGAATGCCAGTGAAATAAAATACTATTGGATAACCAATTGGTACTAAATAAAAAAAAATGGAGATATATTGATACTATTGTTTTGTTTATTATTATTATTTAACTTGGAATCCGGTTATGTTATTTAATAAAAGACCCAAAAACAATTGATTACAGATATATCAAACAGATATTAAGCTAATAGGGAGATGAAGGGATGTCTATGATTAATAATGAACAGAGCGTTGCCCCAGAGTGGAACAAAGCCATTAGCATTATTAAGAAAGATATACACATAAGAGAGTTACATTGGCGGTTTGATTCTATTTATGCTGTAGTCAGGAGGCTTTGAGCCAAATATATGAGTGGGGTCATTATCTATTTGCGACAAAGATAGCAGGTGAGGGGGGATAAAACTTTCTGGATCTAACGTGTTGTTTATTTTAAAGGCATTGCTGCTGTGTCTTGAGTGACTGCCAGCAATGGGGTTTTTGGATCGCCCAAAGGCCATTTTAGAGGATCGGAGGACAGGAATTTTCATGGGGACAGACGAGGAATAAATCGAGTAGTCGATTAGCTCGTCCTCTGCCATCTTTGAAGACCCTCGCCCAATTATGACGCCATACACGTCATTATCTCCGCCCGCATTTCTATCAGGTTCATAGTTACTAGGCACTTGGCTGAGTTCCAGTTTTCCAAGACCCGAGGTTTTAATTTCTGGAAAGTCGGCATTGGTGTTTTTTTTCGAGTCCAGTTCCTGCGTTTCCAGAGTTTCTTTCTCCAAGCTCCAGTTTCTTCGCGTGTAAGATTCAAGCGGTAATTTCTGAATGTTCGATCCAGAGTCGTCTGTGTTGGGATTATGCCCGTTTTCCTCAAAGTCAAATAGTTCAGAATCTTCATTATCAGCATTGCCTATGTTTACAATTGTTATAACATCATCAGAATACAGCTCACAAACAACACCAATACCCATTCAGCACTGCGGTTTTATCTTTACTTTGATTATTCTTTTGGATTGGTGGAACGTTGTGCTTGTTAGCCCCCGATTGGGACTCGGAAGCAGTATAGATTCAGCCTTATTACATTATTCATAATTTTTTAAAAAAAAGTTGTAGTCGTACTTTTTTGGCTGTTCTCGATAGTCTTACAAATCACATTATAATCTTTCATCGCAACTTCTAGCAGCTTTCCCAGTTCCTCCTGTTGTTCTCTAGCATAGTCTTCCACTTTAAGTTTTACTTCCACTTCCTTTTTGCGCACCCACTCTTCAATCTTTTTCCTTAAACGGTCTACAGTCAAGTTACATTCGGTTTGCTTACTTGTGGCAATGTCATTTTGATTTCTATGCCAAGTGCTTAAAGTTAGGGCATAAAAAATTAAAACGTATAAAAAAAATGCTTACCCTGCTCCAAACCAATACTCTGGCTACTTTTGCTTGGCTTCTCAACGTTTAAATTTATCCCAAACACTTCAGAAAACCTATTTTTATCTACAAGCTTGCCAATGTCTCTGGTCTCCTATTCCGTTTAGCAGTTTCAAGTTGTTTTATTGTTGTTAGTAATGTCATTATTATTAACATACAAATTGCTGTTTCAAATTGTTTGGGAATCAAGTACCGCTCTTTGTTTTTGCTTTTTGTTAGAAATTGTCCACATCAAAAAAACTCCAATAGCAGAACTTCAATCCAACACTTGCTAATACTTACTGTCAGGTTTTTATCAACAAAGACCATATTCACCGGCAATTTCAAGCTTTCCCCTTCGTATTTGAAATCAGTTATCTTTACTTTATGACTAAACTGCAACACCGTAGCCTTGCAATTCAAGCATTTTATGGTGCTTGTATATTCTGAACCTGACATTCTACTTTCGATCGCAATCAACTCTGATACCTTCTATTTTTCCAAATTACATTAATTGATTAGTTTTTTACTGTTTGCGATTTGGCAGAGCCCGTTAGTCACTTTCGAAAAATCGGTTACACAGAACACCAGCCTGTGTATTTCCACTGTATGATTCAGGACTTACTATCTCGATTGCTTTTGTTTCCAAAAACATCTTTTTCCATTTAGATTCGATGCAGGCTCGTTGAGTTTGTGCTGCTTCCTCAAGCTCAAACTTATGAGCAAAGAAGCTTACGTTTAAACATTTGCATACAAACATTTATCCGATATTGCCTTGGTAATTGCGAAATGGCTAGTTGGGTTGTTTTTAAATTATGCTTAGAAAGTTGCTCTGTTTAAAAAAAAAAATAGCCTTTGCAAGCAGATTCTTTAAACGACTGAGTAAAACTAAACTAAGCTAAGCTAAGGAGCGAGTTAAACAGTAGCACTACAGATTAGCAGTTTATGTTATTATGCATAGCTTGATATTATACTGCTTATTGTCTACTTGTTTGTTTATATTCTCTAATTTCTGTTTATATTCTCTAATTTCTGTTTGTTTTATATAATTGTTTGTTTTTTTATTGCATGAGCTGTCTTTTTTTGTTGCAAGAGCTGTCTTTTTTTTGTTGCAAGAGCTGTCTTTTTTTTATTTTGCTTGGGAAAATGTACAATCGTATATGTTTTTTTTGTTTGTTTGCCCTAGAACTACTTTTCTTTTTGTCAGCTTCAGTTCTTCCAACTACGATTAAGTGTGATACATTCCAAAATGTCATAAGACCTACAATAATGGTGTTTTAGCGCCAGTTTATTTTAATTTCGCTGTCATCAAGTCGTTCAAACTTTAAATCCCGGAATAACGAAATACTAAATTGCTGTATTAATAGTGAGGCTATATTATTGGTTATGCAACGATGAAACATATTACCAATGAACAATAGCGAAGTCGACTTTATCTCCCCTTATACTGCTTGATACTATACATAAACCACTTTGTCACTTATTCGCAGCCAGCCAAACTATATAACCCAGTATTCTCAAAGTCGTGAGCAAGGAAAAGCGTTCATATTTAGTTATTTATGCTTTTTCAGCTCTGCACTTTCGAAAGGATATATTTTAGTTATAGTTCCAGTTTTCAAAAATTCGGGTCTGGTCTTGGTGGCATTTGTTTTCAATAAAGTAACTTGAATATCTTGAGTATCTTGAATATCTTGAGTATCTTGAATATCTTGAGTATCTTGAGTATCTTGAATATCTTGAGTATCTTGAATAAGAAGTATCTTGAGTATCTTGAGTATCTTGAATGGCTGGTGGAGGTTTTGTAAATTAACCAAACAAAAACAAACAATTTGGTAAAGTGGATGCAGGTAAATTTTATCAAACATTACTGTTCTTCATTATCATTCGAATAGTGGCCTTGTATTTTATGTAAACGAGTTACCTGAATCAGATTGCTTTTTGACTCATTATACCATTTCTTGTAACAAGTGCACCATTTTTTTTTACCTTGATCAAAGCCAATGAAAAAACAGCAGATTGAAATTGCCTTACAAAGAAAAGGAATTTTTTTGCTGTTATTACAAGTTGTTTGGGTTTTTAATGGGAAACTAAACGTGATATTTATCGGCAATAACCAATCCATCTTTTTAAGCTCTGGAAGCTGGAATAATCATTATTTATTGTAAATCATTAATCAAGTAAAAAAAATCGGGTTAAATGTCAACCCATTTAAGAAGCAAAGTACTTTAAGACATTCTTTTTTTTTTTTTTATTGCTTTTACGCTCTTTTACTTCCAAATTATATTTCTTTTTAAATAATACATTTAGAGTAGTATATCCAGAATTGTGTATCCCATTTACTTGACTACTTATCCTTGTTGCTAAATACCTTAATATTTATAGTACGCTTATAATGTCCAATCCAGAGGCAGTGGCCGATAAAAAAACTGATGTCGCTGTTTCTGAGCCGCAACCAGCAGTTCAATCAAGAACAGGACTTATACATCCAAGCAACCAGACAGATGAGGATAGAAAAAGGAGGGAGGAAATCGTAGAGAGAGTGAGGAATAGAGTTCCATTGACAGAAGATCAAATGTACGTTGTCAATGAAAAGGACACTATCGGAATCTCCGCAGCGTTTTTTTTTGCAACTTTTGCAGCCTATTTTCTGAACCAAAAAGTCACCGATGGATTCGTGCTATTTAACAACAAAGTTGAGGGCAAGCCAGGACTCTACACCTACGGCTACCAAGATATATGCCTAATCATCCAGTTCATTTCCTATGTGTTCTTTGTGCGAAGCACCCTTTCGGTATGGGTATTTAGACCACTTTCCAAGTTCTTCAACGTCAAAACGCTAGCTCTCCAGAATCGATTTGTCGAGCATAGTTGGCAAACCGTGTTCAAAATCGGATCCTTTTACTACGGATATCACGTTTTAGTTAACGTGCACAAGATCGGATCCTTTGACGAGCTTTTCAAAACATACCCAAACTTTGAGCTTCCACTTGTAACAAAACTGTTTGTTATTCTTCAGCTGGCGTATTGGATATCAGAGGTTATTACAATTCTATTTATTCAGGAAAGACGCAAAGATTTTGTTGTGATGTTTACACATCATATAGTGACATTAAGCTTGATCGTATACTCGTATATTTTCAGCCACGTCCTTTTTGGAATTGTTGTTGAAATCGATATGGATGCTGTTGATATTTTCCTCTCGTTTGCCAAACTATGCAAGTACGCAAACTCTGAAGTCGGAAGTCTTGTAGGCTTTATCATCATGCTCGCTGTCTGGATCTACACTCGTCACATTGTTTTGGTTAGAATCATTTATGCAAACTACATTACTCTTCCAAAGTATCTAACCCCAAGATGGGACTACGAGACTGGGTATTTGTTTACTGAGAACCTCGCGAAAATATCCACGTATTTCTTGGTAGCTCTCGAAATCCTGTGTGTATTCTGGCTAATGCAAATTGTTAGGGTTATCTACAACATGTTTATTGGTAGAGGCGTGATTGATGTACGGTCTGACGATGAAGAGATATCCAAATCCAAGAAGAAAGTCGAATGATCATATATCTAGTTCTATCTACAACTTGCCCCCCCTCCCAAATTCAACTCAGCTCAATTCTACTTTTATTTTTTATTATTATTTCTAGCTCTAGTTTTGACTTTGATTTTGATTTTGACTTTGATTCTATGTTACTGCCATGTTTAGTCATGCTTATATCTTTTATTTCAATATACGCCCACTTCCTATATATGTTCTCTACCCCACATATTGTTGAAACTTGATTTGGCTTTTGTTATTTCCATCAACAGCAATACACCTTTTTCAGAACATGCATTTCCGGCTATCCCAAAACACCCCAGTGATTAATGTGTGTTATTCTGCGAAACACCGTGATATTGCGTGTTATGTTATGATAAGGCGTATTATTTAACTTTGAGGAGGTTTTGTTTATTGTGGTAATAAGTCTTATGATTGATAAAAAAAAAAAAATTATTGGGGAATAAGGAAAATAATATATATTATTAAAAGTAAATTTATAGATCATCCCAAACCATCCCAAATCGATCGAAATCAAGTCAAGCCAAGCAAAATTAATGAGTCAGTCTACTTATTGCCAAGCCTGACTAGTTTGGTGAGAGGTGTCTTTCCTTTTTTCTTTTCTTCTCTGCCTTGTTACAAGACTAAGATATAACCGACGATCTGAACGTATTGAAGAATAAGTATGTTGTACATTTATTCGCAATTCTATGCGTCTATGTTTTTTGATCATCGGTGTTTATGTTGTCTATCCCAGAGTACCAATCGCTAACAGATGTCCAAACTGATTGATTGTCTGAAGAAATCGGCAAGGCCGATAGGTTATAGTCCGAGTTGTCGGACAAATTGGTTTGGCCGATTGCGTCTAACGATATTTTGGTGTTGCTATCAGAAAACTTTCCAAACTCGCCCTTCAGCTGGCTCAATGGAATGTTGGATGTGGATATAAAGCTGCTTGAAATGTCCACGTTTCCAAAACCCGAGTTATCACCACACATAAAGCTGTAGTCAGTGTTGTTGTTGTAGTCGAACTTGTCCTGTGAAAAATACTGTTCAGCGAGGAACTGCTGAGGCGCTCCCAGGTCGACATTCATCAACGAGTAGTTGTCTATTCTATCGTCCAACCCCAAGTTTACCGGCAATGAGTTTGAAGAGTAAATACTTGCCCACTGGTTATTCTTTGCAGAGTTTCCATAATCAGAGTAATCCAACTTTTCAGCCCCTTTAATGACGCTATTTTGGAGTAAGGGTTGTTGAGCATAAGACACATTTTTTTGCTTTGATCCATGAGCAACAGGTTTCTCCTCTGGTGTTGTGTCATTTTCAGAAACAGTCGTCTGCCTTTTGTTTGCGACGCCCTGCTGCTTAGCACTGGAACTCAGATTGATACTGATTTTAGTATTTGGATTTGGATTTGGATTTGGATTTGTATTTGTATTTGGGTTTGTATTTGTATTGGATTTGGAATTGGGGTTGGTGTTTGAATCTGCGACATTGTTTGTCCAAGCATGTATATTGCTTTCAGGTATCTCTACTATCGAGTTCAGTACCTGTCTATTTATGTAGTGCGATACGTCAGCTGGAGTCCCTGCGTTAGTCGGTGTGCCTGCTGCGTTATAGTACCCACCATAGTTGTTCCCATTAAAGCTGTTCCCGCTCCTCTTTTCAACATTTGAGGGTATTGAAAAATCGTATGTGTTGCTACTAGAATGTTGATACATCATTCTTTTTGCAGGGTTTATATTCATTATGCCACTTGCATACAGATTCCCATTGCTTCCATTTGTATCCATGCCCTTGAGACAGTTTTCTCCATCAGGATACAGGTGCGATAGAGGTACTGAGTAAGGGTTGTAGTTGTATAGCAATCTGTTACCGTTAGGAAATCTCATCATAGAGTTTGCTGTTTCTGTAGACGAGTATGAATCAACTGAATCAAAGGAAATGACCCTCTTCAACTTTTTCTTGTTGCTACCAAATTCTGTTGTTGATCTGCTATAATATATTCTAAATATTCTTTGGAAGTTCCTAAATACATTATCCGGCATTTCTCCTACGAAAAAAAAGATACAAAAAAAAGACATTGTAGTAAATGATGAAGTAATGGTATTGGAATATCAGATCGCGCATTTCAGTTGGCAGGAAAAAAGTAGAATTGAATAAGCATCGATATGAAAAATAACCAAATGCGTGTATTGATATGCTCTTACTATTGCTGGGTGCCTTTTTGCAATGTGCCCATACTTGGATATGGGAAGATACCTGCTTTCTAGCTCTGTAAACTCCTGACTTTATATATATATATCGTGATATTATATCGTTCCTTCCAACAAGTTCTAATTTAAATAGTTGAGAATCGGTTAGTTTGAAGTGTTTATGCGAAGTGGAAGTAGAATGGTCAAGTATAAATACCACCAGCATCTTAATCCAGGCCGTAGACTGTGCTTACCAGATTTCACGTCGTACGCCTCGTCTAAACCATACTTTTTTTGGCCTACTGTGGAGAATATCTGGATTGCTATTAAAATCATACCAGATCGAATTACATATTTAGTTAGTCAAACATTTCAACAAAAACAATCAGACAAAGCATCAACATGTATAAAAGTACAAATTGGCCATCACCACAGCAATCAACACCACAGCAATCAATAACACAGCAATATTATGCAACTGGATTAGAGCAAAAGTTGAAATAAAAAAAAATACTCGTATCACCCCTACCTTCTAAGAATATACTCTCCAGTTGATTTGACCATACTTCTGCGTTGGGAGGCTCAGTAGAGTTTAGAGACTCTCTTAAGTAAGCCTCCATATTGAAATCCCTAAGATAATACTGAACCAGACTTATATCCATTGTAGCGTATTACTAATTTAATATAGATTAGGTTTTGTGTTGAGAAATAACTGAATTGATTTTGTCAAGCTCCAAAAAATGAACTACTGCTGTTTCTTTTTTACTCAGGCGACAGTTTTGGGTCTACCTGCATGTATAAAACGTGTATATTTATAATTTCTATCGCCGGGCGAGGTAAATATACAAATAAACGTCTATTCTTACAAGAAAGAAAAAAAACCACAAAATCAATTAGATTATAAAATTATCAGGGTATAGGGGAGATTATCAGCTATGATATTTCGAGCTGGAAAAACTAATGGCTTATATAGGTTAATAGCAAACATTATTGATGAAGAGTATTTCAGCTCTACAATGCTTTATAGATTAAAATGCACTAACTGAAATATCAGAGTGGGTACTATACAAGTCACGTAACTAGCTTTAATCGAGGTTAGTGTATGAGAGGTATCTCAAGAATGACCTTTTTCTTATCCTTTGTTCAAATAAACCCGACTATGTGGAGGAGCATTGTTGGATTTTATTGGCTGGAAGCACTAGCAATAATTTGGCTTTAACATTTTTTGATTGTAAAAAGTCAATTAATCAAAACGTTGTACATTGTTTTTCAATTGATGTAACTTTAGCCAAAAACACTTTAGTCTTAATAGAAAAAAAAACACGAGCACACCATCAAATTCGACGCTAGCAGCGTGACGCTTAATCAGCTAGCTCCAACCTCCACCCCTCACTAACCCGCTTCAACACCAACATTTGATAAGCCCTGCATTTGGCCTTGTTGATTGTCGTTTTCTGTGTTCTTTGGGGGGGGGGGGGCGTTTAAGTACGGTTGGATTTAATCTAATCAAAGACATGATGTTTGAATCAATTAAAAAAGTATTGGTTCCATGCCAAGAGGTAAAAAAAAATCACTACTAATTCTATAAAACAAATAAATTGTTATTATCATCAGTTCAATAAAAAAGAACAGAACATCGAGTTCATACTGTAAATTTGTTTGCTCTATTGTAAAAGCGATTTTATTTCTATATTAGTTTGGAACGCGAAAATTAAAGATAAAAGTAAAAATAAAAACAAAATGCCCTAAACAGGAGATTAATTATGTTTGTATAAAAGTATAAATTTACAATTTATGGTCGATATAAAACCTAAACAATGCTTTTCGCTTTTATACATGTAGGACCCTTATTAAAGGTTGCATTCTTGATACACACCCAACACTGAAAGCTGCCACAATTATGCCAATGTATAGTGGGCTAGGCTGGATCTATGTTTAGTCCCCGGTTTTGACGGAGCATGCATTTTTGCTGACGAAAAATAGAATGCAAGAGTATTGTGCTTTATCAAAATATAAGTCTATTGTACAACACACCTGCTAGCCAGTAAGTTGTAATTCATGGTGAAACCAGGCTTCCTAATCAATTTTTTTAAAAAAACATAGTTATAAATATGTTTCAAAGTTAATGATATTTGGAAAGTTTAGGACGCTAGTTTAATGCGTTTTAGTAGAATGCTGCTTTACCCGCACCACACCACACCACGCCCAAACTTATCTAACCCAGTATAGTCTAATGCGTTGTAATTTAATATATTGTACCCAAAGTTGTATGTTTAATTATACAAAGTTGCTATTAATAGCAATGTCGAAATATAAAACGCCCAACTTGGTAAATATAGTGTAACGAGCAAACCAAATACTATGTAGTTGAATAAGAAGGTTAAAACGGTGCTGAAAATTTATATCCAAGTACAGCACAACACTTTAATTAGAACTTCTCACAAAAAAAAAACATCGGGTTCTCGCAACATTATGTTCGCAATAGCACAACAAACACTATTGAAATCCCAAAAATATACCAGCAAGAACAGATCATGGTATTCTGAAAATGTAGAATAGTGGTACGGTATGTACTATATATGCATATTGACTGGTGTACCGTTGTTACGCAGAATAGCTCAAGTAAAACGTGGTTACAAAGTTCTAGTATTGAATTTCCAGCAAAACAAATGTCAACGTATGAACCTATTTAACTATAACTGAATACGAGCAATTCAGCGGGTAGTAAGCGGTAACAAATGCAGGTGGCAAGAAACACAACCAAGTAATGCACCCAGCAATTCCAGTGTTGGGTTGATATTGAAACTCAGTTAGAGCATTGTGACAGAAACACCTGTCAAAGCATATACAAGTGCAGCTGTTCGAGGGCGATAGGATAGACCAGATAACTCAATGCGTTTTACTGCTACCTTTTATCCATGCTATGATTTGTTTTACACAATTATAATTTTGCATCAAGGTAGTCAGGTATATGGTATATAGAAAGATATATAACGTTCTAGGCTCCAAAAACCTATTATTTTTAAAAAAGTATAAAAAAATATAAAAATAATACAAAAAAATATATAAAAATAAAATGTACTAAATAATAGCTGAATAAACTGTACCATGTTATAGTAGTATAAAAAATAAAGTAAAACCCCGAGTCAGATAGATCCCAATTGTTTAGATATGGATTAATTCCATGTATTGTTTAAGCTACAACCCAGCACATTCCTAGATGTGCACTTGATGCGATTGTTTCTGGATGTCAAGCTTTGTAAAGGAAAGTGAGCTCAGAAAAAAATGACCCTTGCTTACATCAGCTAAGATGTAGATGTAAAAGTTTCTTCAAACTTAAAAAGAGTAAAAAAGAGTATATACAGTTACTGCTAAATAAAACAAGCGTGCTGTTAGGATGGGTTAAACGTGGCAAAAGTACCAGGGTATTAGTTATTCCACAAAGCCTTTGAAGCCAATGATTTACGACTATTGTTAACCATGCGCAATCGTGAATTGGTTGTATTCAATTGTGCAGTTGGCTGTTTAAAGTAGAGCGCAGAGAATGGTTTGATTGACTTAAGATTGAGTAGCCTAATAATCGGCGTTGTATACTTATATAAAACAGAATCAAGCGGTCCCAAGACTTTTTAAACCAAGCACAAGAGTTTCTTGTGGCAAATTCATTTTACGCGCCAAAAAAAAACATAAACATAAACAATAGCAGAAAACTGAAAACTGAAACCTACAAGTTACGGTATGGTGGTAGTTTTGTTGTGAATTTGTTTAGGATTCGGTTATCAACGTGATATTATCAGCCCCAAAGGTGAACAAGGCAAGAAATGGATGGAGATGTTTAAAAAGAAACCCGACTTTGTTAGACGTAAAAACTTTGGGGCAAAATTGCAATAAAGTAAAAAACGAAAAAGCTGAGAATGTGACAAGTTAAAGCGAAGTAACCAATTAAATCTGAAAAGGCAACCAGTTTGCATTGAATTGATTTATAATTAGAATTAAAGCCGTGTTCAAATCTTGGATTATTCTTGAAACATAATCAAAAGTCAAAATAGGGCTATAAGTCTCATTCTAATTTGTAAAATATCCCGCCAAACCTCCACGATTTCAGAAGAAGCTTTAGTTCCAAGTACACAGATATTCTTGGCATTTACTTGGAAACTTATCAAGAAAGAATATAAAAAACAAACACGTGGATAGTTGAAGAAAATAGGAAAATAAAGTAGATACACCAAAACATAACAAAACAGAAGGGGGATAAAGGGTGTGTGGTAAAACAAAAGGAAACTAAGGAAAAGGAAGAAGAAAGTCGGCGTCATTGTTCGAATTGCCACCACCAAAAAACCATAATTTTTAAGAAATAGATGCTAATAGACTATACCAAACTATAATATAATATTTATACATTTTCGCACTTTGCAATTCAGTAGCTTGGGTAGCAATAACTTGAACATCAGCAAGGGGTACCGTACCAACAGCAATATAATAGAGAGCAGCAGTAAACATGGCAGCAATGGCCAAAGAAGACTTGTTGTACAAGGGGCTGAGGAATTATCGTAGCGGGAATCTAAGGGAATCGGCTTGGAATTATTTAGAATTTATAGAAATGTGGGCCAAGGAGCAAAAAGAGCTTGTTCTTAATGGACAATTAAACACGACGAATAATGACAATGGGATTAAAGATGTTAAGCAGACAATTGAAAAGATAAGCAATGTATATTCCGAGCTAAACCTTTCAGCTGCAGCATTACCCTTGGTAATGGAGGAATTTATTGAGACGGAGGCGAGAAAATGTAAGAGCGCTTGTCTGTACTTTGTAGTGCATATATAATAAGAAGGTGTGTGTGTGTGTGGGGGGGGGGGGGG
>LUVW01000001.1:1714984-1732075 GCA_001661515.1 Capniomyces stellatus | reverse complement strand
GGGGGGGGGGGGGGTGTATTAAATTAGATAGTGGTGAAATGAGAATTATAAAAATAAAAATAAATGGCAATAGCAATGAGAAAAATGGAAAACAAAAGCGAACGGGGGAAGGAGGAAATGGGCAGTGTTAGGCAAGATAGGAAAGGGGGGCTTGTGTTGAAAAAGGATGCAAATGTAGAGTTGAACGAGGTTACGGTTTCAGGGATACTTGCAAGTGGTAGTAAGGGGGCCAAGAGAATGGGGATAGATGTAAATGGAGAAATAGAAGGTTGTAACATCAAAGTGGGTGGGGTTGGATCAAAGAAGACAGCGGGACCTGTGGAGCAAGTGCCTAAAATCCCGTTGTCAGGCTTGACTAGGCAAATGGTGATGCTATCAAAGGTGGCAAGCAAAAGCATAGAGAGAGTAAAGAGAGTTAGCGAGAAGAACAAGAATGGGGAGAAAGGCAGGGAGAAAAGCAAGGCGGTGGGTAGAGAGGAATTGTTGAAGGTTTTTGAAGACAAAAAGCTAGGGATAGACAAAGTGCAAAAGCTTTATTTACACATGCAGGCAATCGAGAGGATGGAAGCGATTGAATGGAAGGTGGATGAGCTGGCTATGGAGATAGCACGGATTGATGCAGAGCTGTTTAGCAATGTAGATATAACCAAAGAGAGTCTAGAAAGATCGATAGTAAAGAGAATGGATAATGACAGTAAGAATGAGGAGGGGAATGGAGAAAAAGAGGATTATGTGAAGGCGTGTTTGGATTTTGGCAGGTTTGTTGAGCATTTGGTTTCGCAGGCAATGATTAGTAAAATATATTTTTTCAACAAAAAGTATTCAGAAGCACGTGACGACAGAGACCCTAAGCATAGCCAGGGGGTAGAGAATAAATATAAATATAAATCGGATTCAAATTCAAATTCAAATTCAAATTCAAATTCAAATAGTAATGTATATGGAGATTTTGGAGTTGGTGGGAAAAACATCAGCAAAACCAAGTCGGTAACGTATACAAAGGCAAAGGTTGACGAGAACAGAGGATTAATGGTGAATAGTAAGGCAAGTGCAAATACAGGCAGTAATGCCCAACTAAATTCGACTTCGACTTCGACTTCGAATCCGAAATTCAGTTCCAAAACAAAGGTCAATGTAGCAGGAAGTAAAAGCGCGGGTAGTAGAGTAGAAAAGATAAAGTATCCGGATGATTTTGACAAAGTAGGGAACGAGATTGTGCAGCTTGAAAACCATTTTGTTTTGTTGGGAAGAATTCTTATCCAGGTATATGGAGACTTCAACGCGGGTTCATCGGTACTTCGGGGGCTTTTGGGGCCAGAGGTAGCAAGGCTGAGGGCAACAATACCTGGATTGATGATATCTCCAGCACTACTGGAGGTCCAGAATGTGTGGGAGTGGGTGTCTGATACCCACAATGCAGGCTATGAGTACAATGTTGTTGGTTCTGAGAGCAGAGATGACTTTGAGCAGGCCAGAGAGGAAAGCCGGCACAAGTCGTACAGGCAGGCAATTGAGATGTCGTGTGGTCAAGCCAAGCAGGAGATAAACTACACATACGGGTACGACGACCTGCTGGTTGCAGTTCCATACCTGCAGATGCACGTCGAGGCAATCCGCAGCATCTACGAACAGTACACAGCCATTGACAGCCGACCAGACGATATTCACCTTCAAATTCCGTCCCAGTCCCTGTACATTGCTGGGCCAGGCGCTGAGCAGCTGCAGCACGAGCTGACCATTCTCAAGAGCTGCTATAAGGTTGGCAAGGTTTTGTACCTGCAAGACGTCAACGCTTCCAACAACCTGCCTATGGACGAGGAGAAGCAGACCAGTATAGACTTTTGCGGGAGAAAAGTTGTTATTGCAAACGTTGTTGATTGCATTGGAAAACTCGTCCCAAGACCAAAAGTCTCCTCCCACCACTCCCCCCACTCCGGCAAATCCGCTCTCGGGAATCTCTCCGCCCAGCACTGGCTACTTACCCGCCCTTACCTCTCCAAAATCGAGCTCCGCAAACTGAGCTTCAGGGTTCTGCCAATTAGCTTGGCTGACGAAATGTACTTTACTTCCCACTTTTCCTGTCACTCTGCCGCCCCAACCTCAAACCACTACCCCAACAAGCCCCAGTGGCCAGAGCTTTCCAGCAACACAAACAATGATGATGACGACGACGATGACGACTATTTTTTCAACGATACACGTGACATTTCATCAATCAATCCAAATGGCGACGCGTCCATTTTACCTGACGTTGACCAGTTTTTAACCAATTTTCTGAAAAATCTTGATAAATAATATAATCTAAATACTCTTTTGCATCATTATTTTATACTTTTCCCACCCATACGTTGTCAACATTTATAGATTTGTAGAATTGCTATAGATGGCAACATAATCATTGTATTTACTGTGTTTATTGATTAATAATGCACTTTGTAACAACGTAACATCGTATATTTATGCAATTATGGGCCAAGTCATCAAAGTTTAATAAGAAAAGTCATGAATAAACAAAACACGACAGAATCAAATCAAATCAAATCAAATCAGAGCAAAACAGAATAAAATATAACAAAAGAAAGTTTCCGGGAAAATCGCCAAGTGCCATCCCTAGCTTTTCGAGTATCCACTCGGGTTTTTCAATTGCCAGCGCCACAGGTCGTTGCAAATATCGTCCAGATTATACTTGACCTTGAACCCAAGCTCGCTCACAGAATTTAATGGATTGCACGCAATCACGTCAATATCGCCAGCACGCCGGCTATCGATAACAAAAGGAATATCGCGCTGACAAGCCTTCTTCATAGCCTCAATCATCTCCAGTACAGTGTAACCAGTTCCAGACCCGATGTTGATTGTTTTAAGGCCGCAGTTATCTTGGGTTTTTTTTACAGACAGAACGTGTGCTCTAGCAAGATCCATAATATGGATGTAGTCGCGCATTCCACTTCCATCACGTGTCTTGTAGTCATTGCCAAGCACATGCACCTTTTCCAGCTTTCCAATAGCAACTTGCGAAATATATGGCATTAGGTTGTTTGGTATTTGGGCTGGGTCTTCCCCCATAAGCCCCGAGGGGTGGGCTCCAGACGGGTTGAAGTACCGGAGCAACACCGCGTTCATCTGCTTGCCTGATAACTCCAACGCATGGTGCACGTCTGAAATTATACTTTCCATAAACAGCTTTGTTCGCCCGTACGGACTCGTACACCCAAGCTCGCTGTTCTCTGTAAAAAACGCCCCGCTCTCGTCTGCCTTGTATACTGTGGCTGACGAAGAAAACACTATGTTTCTAACCTCATGTTCCTCCATCACCCTAAGCAGATTCAGTGTCCCGCCAATGTTGTTTTCGTAGTATCTTAGCGGAATCTTCACCGACTCCCCAACCGCCTTCAGCGCTGCAAAGTGAATCACACTGCTGAATTTGTACTTTTTAAACACCACCTTTAGCCCTTCGTAATCGCTCAAATCAACTTTGTAGAACGGAATCTCTTCTTCCAATGACAGCAGCTTCTCGATTCTTCTCAGTGGCTCTGTAACACTGTTTACTAAATTGTCCACAACCACCACCTTGAACCCATTGTCTATCATTTCCAAAACCGTATGCGAGCCTATAAACCCTGTCCCTCCTGTAATCAACACATACTCCACTTCGGTATTTTCTTGTATTGTCATTTCTGCCTGTTTATTTCGCTTCTTTCTTGTCTTTTATTATATACACACTTTTGGAATTGGTATTCTCTTTAGCTTTGCGACGACTTGTTTTCGCAAATAATCAATCAAAGGTAGTTTTTTTTTTTAAAAAAAAAGTAAACAATTTAATGAACCAAGTAGAGCTTGAATGCCAATAAAATCAATCTTTAAACTTCAATACTAACGCAAATTCGCTTTTTTTTTAAATTTTTTTGCTTTGCGGGTCTTGTACCTTGGTGACAGAATCTGTTGTTTTTGCTACACGCCGTTGCTGAGATAAAGTTGCTGTTCTTTTTTTTTTTTTTTGATAATGTGTTGTTGCAAAAGTACAAATAGAGTATAAAGCACTGTATGAAAACCCCAAGGGTAGAAGAAACCGTACTTTGTGACTAGGCTTTTATAGTGCTAGTTTCATTAAGGTATTCGCCTCTTTTTCTTCTTTTCTTCCCTTTCTTTTATTATAGTGGTTTAAGAAGCTGATAATAGTCCTGAAATTGGAAAATAGTTCAACTCAGTTCAAATAAAACTGGTGAACTTTTACGAATTTGTGATTGTGAAAAAAAAAAGGTCACCACTTTTTGTTATTGTTATTAACAGGATAGGTCATTTTAACTGATGATGTTTTAGTAATACAATACGAAAGTTAGGTGAGAAATATTAAAGATCTCGAGCCATTTCTATAATCTTGCAACCCAATAAGGTATTTTTTCTAAAACAGGTTCTCTTATTGGTAGGCTCTAATTACTATTACGATTTTTTTTTATTGACATTTAGTAACTTAATATTAATTACTGAGAAAAATGTGAAAAAAGCACCAAACGAGAAATTAGTAGAAAAAAAATTAAAAATAATGATATTCGCTGTCTTTGGAAAATGGGTCAACTTGATAAATCCATTTCCGATTCGAAATGCTTACCCCAGATCATAGCAAAATGCAGTATAACCAAGGGAGCAAGCCAAAGCCAGGCACCAAGACCTCAACAAAAAAAATGTAAAACTAAGAGCACCAAGACGCTTTTTTGAGATACCAAGACCACAGGGAAAAGTACACATTGCCTTTTGAATAAAACGACCTTTATCCTAGACTTGAAAGCTCGAGTTGGTACCGCCTACTCGTTAATGTATTTGACGATATCCGTATGGAAACTGATAGCAGCTGACCAAGACACTCTACACATAGCTCTCCCGTTTACATTACTTTGGTGCAAAAACTTTTAGGACGCATTATCTAACAAACCTGTTTGTATTCCAAACACGTTTACAAATAAAAAGGCCAAATTAGCATTGAAACCTGTATTCGGCTTGAAACGGGAATATTTCTATGTTGAAACTGACTTTATTTTGGCAAGGCTTTATTTTGGCAAGGCTTTATTTTGGCTTGACTTTGTGAATTGTGTATACTGTTAGGGCCATATCTTTTGCGTCTCCTTTATTTTAGGGTCTAGAATTTTACTCTGTTATTTAGAATCGAGAAATGCAGGTTTATAATCCAGAGTTTTTACCACGGCAAGAACAGACGATATTGTTGGAAGGTACATATAGTGTGAGATTAGAGATTGGTCTGTTTCATATCAGCCACAGTGTCTAGACATTAATGCTGATAGGGTATAACGGATAATAAAGCCACCAAAATGTTAGCAAATAGCGGGATGTGAGTGATGTGATGTTATTTCTTTTGAAGGTGATTCTGACATTTCATTGCTTAAATAATCTCAATAGACAGAACTACTTGTCCAGACATAGAAAGGTGGGCTATTTAGGGTATCTTGTTGAGCAATTACAGAGTATATTACAAATTAAAAAAACTAAACTGGAGCTTCTGAATCAATTGTTGATCTAGTTCAAAGAATTGACACATGTGCGATCTTACCTATTAGCTTGTATCTCAAGTCTTTGTTTGTTGATAAATATTTACTTGTTATTGACACATAACACTGAGAACATAGGCAAATCTAACAGCTTTTGTGAAATAGTAAATACATCTTCAGCTACCCTGCATTTGCTGTGAACTGATTGGATGCTATTACATAATATGAGAATACTTTATTGCTTAATTGGGGCGCTTTAATTAAAAACAAAAATAATGCCAGCATAGAACTAATTCAAATCCATTTGATCTATTAATAAACAAATTAGATAATACGTATTTTTATTTACTCAATTACCGGGCTTTGGCAATTATACAAACTTTGCTGTATTTGTGTTGGTGTTTTCAAGAAGTTTCTATTTATAACCACGAATGCAAGCGGCATTAAATCATTTGCTTTGTCAATGCTATAACATCATTAGCGTTTAGACTTTTTCTTCTTACTTTGTTCCCTACTTTATTTTCACCAGCTTCCATAATTAAATGCCACAATGGTCATCACTAATAAAAAATAATAGGCTCGGAATTATAATCCAACGTCAATTATTCCAACTTAAACCCAGCTTATCCAATTATGAAGCTTTGGCTTTTGATTTATATCCTCACAATTCCAGTTGGAGCTAATGTTAAACTCACTCTTTAATTGTAGATTGAGTAACAAAAAATCACAAAAGTCTTGAATGTTCGTTTCTCACTTTGAAAATATCATTTATTCTGATGCAAAGATATAAAATTCAACTTTTTTTATTGAATCCTTGTTGCAACCAAAAAAGTATTTCATTATTGTTTAAATACTAGCCAACTTTCTGAACATTCAAATCCTCTATTCTGAAAGTCATTTCTAAGTCTATTACCGAACACCAGGGTCAATACACTGAAGCAAAAGTAACAGTAAACAGGACAAGAGATATACAGCAATACAAAATCCGCTATGCCTACACAAACTTTTGACATTTACAATGCTATGGGAACAATAAAACCAGTCGCAGAACTTATAGGCAAAGTAGACTTTGAGCCTGTTCTGCCCATGACATTCATGGAGGCACTGTTATCCATTGTAACATTCATGTTCATTGTCGGAATCTCGCTATCTGGACTGATGGTGTACCCCAAACACAGAGCCCTGGCTACCAAGATCGCAAAGGCAAAGATGGAAGGAAAGGACTATGTCATCGAGTAACCGGCACCAGCAAATTTATTTATTTAAAAGTGTATATCCCCGGCTAGCTCATATGGTTCGTACAAGGAGAAGAAACTATATACCACGCACTTGTGTTCTGTAAACATAGAGTTATAGAACGGCATTAATTTATTAGCACATACCAAAGACAATAGTACCGTTGCTATACATCCACTATATCTGTGTGTTCATTTTCATTCAATACTTTACTGTTTTTTTCAATATCAATACTTTACTTTTTTTACCTACTTTATATATACAGATTGTTTTTTTTTTTGTTTTTTTTACTTTGAAGTTAAATAGATCGGTTTCACCATATTTACTGCATCATTGTTGCTGCATTTTATAAACCAACCTTTGTGAGTGTAGCTGGGAGTTAAGTTTTGGGTACCTCTTTAATGTAAGACAGCAAGAGAAAACCCAGCACAAGCAAAAAAAAAAAAACACCGGACTAAACTAGACTAAAATAAACTAAACTAGACTAAACTAAACTAAACTAGAATGTATTTGTAAAGTATAATGTCGATCAGCTCTCTATTTTTTGGCAATATAGGTTGGCTTGCACATATAGAATATTATCAGTCACATTTCAAAATAGCTCCTTGAAAATTTTCTGAGCATCTAGCTATATTGCAGTACAAAAAGCGTCCGTTTAACTTGGCCAAGTTTCAGTACTTTCTGAACAGAGTGAGGGCATTTGGTAAATACTTGGTAGATATACATATTTATATGCTATATAAGATTCCCCTAAAAGGGTTGTAAGAATGGGAGAGTAGCGTTTATTGTGCCGATTCGTGGGAGACAAACTCCTGCGTTAGGCTAAAATACATTCTATATATCAACAAAATTTTAGGAATGCCTCGAGTTTAGCGCCAAACATAAAAGAAAATGAGAAAAATAAATCTTCGCAGAAAATCTGTCTGTTTTTTTCAATCAACTTTATAGTTTGCGTGCCTTTAGCATCTCGTATAGCAGTATCTGCATTTGCAGTTCTGTCGATAATGACTCGATTATATACATCTGGTTTTCACAGTTTAGCAGCGAATTGGTGCTTGTAGTGGATATGATTGATGCTTTACTTTGTACAGCCCTTAAGGGGTAGATCGAGTTACTGGGCACTTCTCTTATTGTGCTGTTTGAGCCTGACTCTTCCGCAGTGGCACTGTTGTTTAGCTGTTCGTATAGTGCATTTAGCTTTTGAGTGGCTGCACAACACTCAGAGTTGCATGCGGTAGAACCATCTAGGCAGTTGAGCTGCCTTAAATTGTTGTATGAAGGTGGCGGTAGTTCGTATAGCGGCAGAGGTGTATTCGGCACGTCTGGCGACCTCGAAACAGGCGGAACTATTAATTCCAGAATCTCTGATAATATATTGTTGTTTGAAAACAGAGGTCCGGTCGATAGTTGTGCAAAAAAATCCGTTGTGCTCGACTGCCTTTCTACCGACCGTATAGACAGTTGTTCGCTCTTCATTACTAGTATATATTTTATCAGGCCTATGCTTCTATTTCATAACTTTGTTTTAAAGTCAGATTCTTTAGCGAAAAATAAACGCTCAAGGCTAAAATCTTTTTACACTAAACCTGTATCCTCTTCAAAGCAACTAGTCGAACTATAGTTTAAATAGTTTATTTTTTAAAAGTGTATAGGTATACAAGGCATATGTATACAAGTACAAGTACGAGTATAAATATAATTATAAATATAAATAATCAAAAGCTCTAATTTGGTAATTGAGAAAGTAACAAGGAAAAGTAGACTTTGTTCCATATCTATATTCAAGTAGAAATAATTGCAGTAATGCTGTTGAAGTGATATTGGGCGTTTCCAATTTGCTTCAGGTATGTTGCTTGTTTACGCCCTAGCGAGTGGAAAGTGGAAAGTTAAACGTGGAAAGCGTAACTAGTTCGGTATTTTGATGTTTTTTTTTTTTGTTTTTTTTTGCTCAACTCGAATGGCTTTTTTTAACACATTGATTCCTATTATAAAGCAAAATAGCGCCTAATTTCTACCTAAGGTAACTTTCGCCTCTTGTCAAGTGCGATATGATCAAGCTAATTTAATTATTGGTGTATTGTTTCAAATGATTCAAGTACATAAACTCAATACATTTATAAAAAATATGCTATAATTAAATCTTGGTATGGTATACAAGCTCGCCTATCATGTGCCATCGAATAGAATTGCAGTTTGAATACTTTTTTTTTTATTTAAACAAAATCATACAAGTGACGTATCAAATGCTACCAATTCCGCATAAAGGCAGGTTTATTGCTAAACTATAGTTGCTGTTTTATTATATTTGCCAAAGTGTCAAGCTAAATGTATTCATCAATCACTTTGGGCAGTAGTAACTTACAGATTAAGGGCACTGGTTGGCAACTGATTTGAACCTTTCTTTGAATGAGAAAAAAAAGTAAAAGTATTCTGGGAGGAAATTACCAAGAGTTGGTCAGAGGTAAAAAAAGGATGAAGAAGTAAATGGCTGAATAACACTTGCCTTCAGTACAGAAGGTGGTGAATCAGGCTTTCAAGAATCAGCAATAAAGTGTTGTGTTTAGTGTTTGTGTGTGTTGTGCTGCATCATACTTTTATTTGCAAATCACGTTTGCATTGTGGTCATTGGTTCTACAGTTGGGCAAATGTATATTTCAGTAAATAGAGGATACTTTATATAAACAAACAGGCTACACCACGCAAAAACTTTAGGTTTATTAGTGCTGCATATTTGCTGTGAAGGCCAGAATTTAAGAGCTAGGAGCTAAAATCATCAAAATTTGCCCTAAATAACAAAAACATGACTAACGCCTTTATAAGGCGTTGTTAAATTTGATCACAAGGGCCGTTAGTGACACAGTTTCTCCAACCAGTCCAACAATTTTTTTTTTCCAGATAAAGTAATAATGTACTTTAAGGAAAGCTTCCTTTCTTTTTCAAGTTTACTTTATAAGTATTAGGAAGAATAAAGCAGACCAAAGAGTCTGTGTCGAGATGAAGATGAACAAGACATATAAATTGCTGCACCAATGCTGATGCTGTTATGTAGTTTTTTTTAGTATACTGCGAATGCTATAGACTAAACAACAACACGCGGAAGACTAATCAGTCTAAGCAATCTGAGCTATATATTAGATTCCTGTAACCCAATTCCGAACATTATTTTGAGTCTTTGAAGTGCATTCAAAAGTGAAATTTAATTAAAGTTAAAAGATGCAAACCTAACCAAACCAAACTAAAACTAATACCAACACCAAAACCAACACCAACACCATGGATGTAGTTTTTACTATAGATCAAAACGTCGATTAAAAACCAAAGCCAAGTCTCTAGCTACTGGAAAGTATAATATTTGCATAACAATGTCTCAAAAAGTTATATAAAGCAAAAAGAAAGTGAAAAGAAAAGGAGCCTGAATTTGTTGGACAAAAAAAAAAGAAAAGAAAAAAACTGATATGCTAGAACGGCTTTAAACATCCTCTCATTATTGCCTAAAGTGCAATGTTGGATCCAACACAAAGATGATTAAAAAGTCAGGGGCTTTCAATGATTTTGACTATCAAGAAGTTAATCATCAGCGATTGGTAGCAAGGGTTTAATACTGTAGCACGCCGTTAGTGAATATATATATGTATTGCAACAATTGCCTTAACATACAGTTTTGCACCGCATAACATGAAACATGAGTCCGCTAATATCATTTCCTTGAATATTTGGACGAAAAAGTCTTAATCCCCTCCCTCAATTTCACTCCACACTCACACCTATTATTAAGCTTGGACGTATTGTGTTTTAAGTGTGGGTTGAAAGAAAGAGCAAAGGCATTTGTAAGTAGTTTGTGGGATTTAAATTGTATTTCAATATTTACAAGAGCGATCAAAGTAATAAAAGTAAGATAAAAGCAACATAATCAACTGCCAAGGCAAAAACAAAACCAAAAAGTACTTGCTATTTATTTACGCAAAGTTCCTTCGGCGTTTTGGTTGGGGAGCAAAATTGTCAATGGTTGATGAGTGGAACGAACCGAGTGGTAAATAGTTGGGCTGTGAGTCCTCATAGCTCATAGCTCTTTTGATAGATACTGCGGGTATGCTTGAAGACTCGTCAACCATGAGCTCGGGGATCTGGTCTTGGCTAGAAAATAGAATAAAGTTGGGGTCTAGAAAATCAATGGTGCTCTGGCAAAACTGCTGGTCTAAACGAATAGACATGTCGATTATTTGGTTTGCATGGTTATAAATATCGTCTCTTTTGGTTTTGTTTGAAGGATCAGCGTTTGAGGGGATGGGGTCAGAGTTGTCTTTATTTCCTGTGCTGGATGATATAAAAGTTGAAGGCGTGGGTGTCACATATTGAAAGTGCGCCAGCATACTAGGATAGATACCGCTCTCCATGGAGTATACGTTTTCTTGGTCAAAAATAAATCGATACACTTTTAAAGAATGTATGATATTCGAGGCACCGTTTCAAGAGATAAAGTTCCTTCCGCGCTAGATTTGCTGCCAAATTCAAAGGTATTGATTGCGTTTCAACAACTGTGTTATGTCGGTATCCTATGTAATCGTACCCACACCCGAGGATTTATCCTTTTTACACGAGCTCGTCGATTTCTTTTTGTTAGATTTACGTCTATTTTTTACAAAACAGTATAAAGTATACTTAAAAAGCGGTGTAGAATCACAATATTAGTAGATTGGTGTAGCAGAAACAAAGAGTAGCTTTGAAGATATGAGATGGCGCACAAAAAAATATACCAAAAGCTAATCAACAAAAGAGCGCTTTAAAGAAAGGCAATCAAGTATTCATAAGAAAAGCCCTCAATAACGTAAACCCAATTTCTTTCTCGCATTTATTCCAATCTTTTGCAAAAGTGGTTGTAGCTTGTGTATAAAACATCCAAGTGAATACATTGTGGACTAAAAAATGCTGGCTTTTACACCGATATATGACCTCGGTATAACAACTTGTGTCTATTTTTACTACTACCAACTTTAAACGCTTCTATTGCAAAAGATAAAATTAAAACTATGCAGGTAAGGTCTACATACTAGTAGTAATCAAGTGACTGGTTCTAGCAATAGCAGCAGTGAGTGAAATATGGACTGTGATTGTTCAAAAAAATGGACTTTAAATGGTTCATTATCACTTTTAGACAATCAGAGTAAAGCGGCCAAGTAGTATTTGAAAGAATAAAAAAGTAGGCATGAAAATGGTAACAAATTAGGAGTGGAGTATGTTTGTGTTTGCGGGGAAAAAAGGGATATTTGTGATGAACATATGAGTCGGTTAGTTGAAACAGAGTGGTAAATATACTAGTTGGTGTGTATCGATGATGCTCAGTGATATGGTGTGGCAAGGTTTTGGAAGCAAAGCCAAAAGCGAAGAGGAATGAGAAAAAAATGAAAATGAAAATTTTGTATAGGCAAGCAATGGAACAGAGTATATCAATGATTCTTGGACAGGGTTAGTCAATCAAACCAACAATGCTTTAAACAAGGAGTTATGTATATTCTTTACTAGATTTCATCTAGAGTAAGGGGTGAAAGTATTAAAGATCAATAATTATAATGACACTATTGTAGGCAAGTGAGCCCTGTAAACTGAATTCAAAAATAAAAAGGAGGAAAATATATATGAGATTTAAAAGTATAATATTGATGCTATAGAGAAAATATCAGAAAAGACGAAAGAAGGTATGAAAAGATGGCAACAAGATTTAGGAGAATGAGAAAGCAGATTAAATATTTTTATTTTAAAAAACAGGGCACGATAAAATGCATTGTCGTGCAAGTGAACAGATTAATGGAATGTGGGATATCATTATCTGCTACTAAAGATAATGGAGTCAATGGTACAATGGTACAATGGTATCTATTGAAAGTCTGATATTCTAATAACAACCAATAACAAGAAAAAAAAATAAAAAGTTTGAATAAAAAACGGAGTTCCACAACAATAACAAAAATCAGAGCTCTAAACTGAAACTAGTAGGCATAATAGACAACAGTGTTTGGTAGAGAGGGTTGGGTAAGCGCGATATTAGCTCGATTAGCCAGATGCGATCAACTTTGCTTGGGTCGGTGGCAGAGCAGATCTGGGGTTTAGCGCACGTGAGAGATTTGAACGAGTCTAGAAAAACAATAAACAGTTTGTTTGAAATGTTGGGATTTGGCTGAAAGGACATGGATATTGACAAAACAAACTTTTCAAAGATGGCCTGTAGCTGGGTAGGAGAGATGGGAAATACTAATGGATTCAAGGTTGATGTTGAGTCTAAAGCTGATGTTGAGTCTAAAGTCGGCAAGGTTTTATTTTGGCCAAGGCAATTGACATTTGGGATTTGGGGATTAGAGTCAAGAATAGACAAATTGATTGCTGAAAAATGTTCCTAAGTTGAGTTGAAGAATAAAAACAACATCAAAAGCTGAAAAATGATATAAAGCCTATGGAAACTGGCGAATATTTGCTAAATTCAATTTAACGAGGGTTTTTAGAGATAGTTGTAAGTGTGAGTAAGCAATTCACGAGCTGGTGCAAAAAATACAGAAAATAATGGTTACCTTGATGGACTGAACAAGAGCGTCAATAACAATGGCAGTGTTGTTGTTTGGATTTGAGAGTTTGTAGGAGAGCGTCAAAATATCAAATAGCAAAAAAACAAGCATGGTGAAAGGGTCAAAGGCTGTAGCGTGTACAAGGCATATAAAGATTAAACACACACATAAATAAAAAGAAAGAGATTATAGTCGAGGAAGTGAATTATAAACGAGCACAAGGATAAACGGATAAAAAAATTAATAAAAAAAAAGCGAGAGAGTATGGGATGGGGCTTGGTTTAACTTACATTGGTTGGGATTTTGGTCGATGTGGCTAAAGAAAGTGGCAATGAGAGTTGGCAAGAGATTTTTGGTGAAAAATTGAAGCTCGCCTTGGGTTGAGCACAAAGCGAATGAGAAAAAAGACTTGGATAGGGTTTGATAAAAGTCGTGGAAGGAAATGGTGAAGTTGGCAGGGAGTTCAAAAGAGGGAAAATGCCAAAGTCCGTACAAGTCAAGGCTAGATGACAGGACGAAAAAGGCGTTTAAGTAGTCAGAAATAACGAAGTCGTTCTTTGATGAGTTTTCCATGCCAGTAGAGCACAGTTGGACAGGAATAGGGCTGGCGACAGAACTATGGTTAGGGGTTGAGGTTGCGGCCAAGATGTTTGGCAGTGCAAGGGATATGGGTTGAGGTAGGGCAATGGATAACGTGTTACTGTTTAACTGGGGGTTGGTAATGCTGGGGGTGCTGAGGGTGGTGGGGTTTATGACCTGAACGTTACCAAATAAACCGCAGCAAATAAGGGGCAATAGTAGGATTTTGATGTTCCAGGTAAAGGAGTCAAGCAATTCTATGAATGACGAGTTGGCAGCATTTTTCATGAGTTCAACAGAGCTGCCAGAGCTGCCAAAGTGGCTGGAAGCAGCGGATTTGTTGACAGTGATTTTCGTGGTTTCAAAAATGCCAAGGAGGATGTATTTAGATGCCGATATACAGTGTTGGCAAACCAGTAGCTGCTTGTTTGAGTTTGGAGAGTTGGGATCTGGATTAAAGGCAACGTGATTTGTTGATCGGATCTGTAAGATCTGGGCATTTAAGATAACAATTGATCTGATCGGGAGATTCGCTGTCCAAACTTTTCTTTGCAAGAGCGGCGCTGATTGCATTAAACAAGCAAAAATCTGCAGATTGACACAGCCAGTGTTATCCATGGGATGGTTGGTTTGGCCAGGGGCTTTGGTGTATAGGTTGCTGGTTTGTGTCACCAGGGCCTTGAACAGGCTTTCCCAATACATCTTATAAACAACAGCGATGTCTATCAAGTCGGTTCTGTAAATCTGTACCAAAAAAGCAAAAAAGTAAATATAAATAATAATAGATTTCGTAATTTTAGTGCAACGAGTTGGACCGACTACTTATAAAAAAAGACAAACGCAGTATTTATAAACAAGTACGGGCTCAAGGGAGGAGAATATGACAAGCTCTTACATTAAAAAGCAGATTCCTCAAGAGACCCAAAATGTTTGCTAAATCCAAATTATAGTCAAAAGATATTCTGGTTTTGCCAAAGCCCAAACCGGCACTGGAGCCACAAGTAAGCGCACTGTAACCATCAGGGTCCACAGAGTCCAAGTACACACAGTCATGAGGCTTCACGTTTACGTTTTGAAACATAAGGAACTGGATTAATCCAAAGGAAAAAATCGAAGCCGAGGTGTTGTGGCCGTTCTTTAGTAGGGTTGGAGAACTACCAGTTTGTAAGAGTATTGTGGCTGTAAATTTTGTGAGTGGGATGTCGCCAAGTTTTCCAATCAGAAGCGATACGGAGGCAGATTTTTCTTTAAATTGCGAGGCAGAGTTCAGTAACAGCACAAACGCGTGAATCGGGTTTTTCATAAGCAGCTGAAGTTACGAGAAGGGGGGGGGGAGGTAGATACAATTGTAGTTGTATATTAGTGTTTGTAGTTGGTTGGTTTGGGGGTGAATATCTGGTCATTTTAAATGAAAACAGTCAAATTAAATAAAATAAAGAGCAGTAAAATAAGTAACGTGTATTGGTGTAGGAAATACCTTTAGAAAGCTGATTGTGCTCGATTCAAGGACAAAAGTGTCGTTGCTGGTGTTCGAAAGCTTGTTTAAACAGTCAATGAGATCTGAGTCGTTTTTATCAATAGCTTCAAATTGATGGTTGTGGATGTTGGCTTCAATGAGAAACTGTTTGACAATTTGGCGCTTATACATTAGACTATGTGTAGAGTTAAACAGGTCCACAGTACGTGTTTTGTACATGGAAAAAAAGGATGTGTCTTTACTGTCTACTTTGGCGCCGGCCGTTCCATGGGTTAATGGCATACACAGGTGTTTAGGAATGCTTTTAGGTTTATCGTTTTTTAATCTGATTGGAGTAAATGAGATCTAAATTTGATGTTATCAAAAAGTTAGAGAGTGATGGTGAGGAGGAATAAATCAGCGATGGCCTAGTTTTTTAGTTAGTTGTCGAAATTAAAAAAGAAGATGAGGTTGGATGTTGATTGTTGTTTAATTAAATGAGCTTACTGTTGAACCGAGTAATCTGTTCTTACGACACTTTTTTATGTATCTTCGAACAAGTGCTCTTACTTTAACGATGTTATGGCCATCAAACTTGTGAGTCTATAAGCCATGCAAAACCAAAACAGTTAAATGAAGGAGAAAAAAAAATCCCCCCCGTGACCGAGTAAGAGGAATGTTGTAAGGACAAGAGAATATATACAAGTAAATTCAAGTAACGATATTGAGAAGATGAGTAGGGGAAGGGTGAAATAAAGACTTACATTTGGGTCAGCATATGTTGGTGACAAGAGTGCGTGCTTGATTTGAAGAAGCGAGTTTAAAAACCAAAAGTTTTGAGGCTTTGAGGAGTTTGAAAGCAAAGAAGAGAGGAGGGAGGAAAAACATGTTTTCACATCGATAAGGGCTTGAGAAGTTTCTTTTGAGACAGCTCTGGCTTGGTTAGTGGGAATAGCTGTGGATGAGGATATGGCGCTTATAAGGCTGGAGAATTGGCGTAGTGTGTGTACGGTTTTGCTCAGCTGGGTACTATGTGTTAATTTTAAAACCAAGCCAAGTCAAGCTAAGAGTGAAGTTGGTTGAATGATTGAAGAAAAATGAGGGAAAAAAAAATATGATAAAGAGATTTAGAGTGGTGAGGAAAATGGGAAGGGTTTACTTTGAGTTGATATATTTTTTAACTAATTCAAGCAGGCGGACAGACCAAGAAACTATCGAGGTTATATTTGATGAAAACTCGGGTTGGAGCTTGTTGGTTTTGACGTATAGCAAAGCAAACTCCAATGAGCTAGACAGGAGATCGAGGTTGATGGATACCAATTCGTTGTAAATGTTTATTGCAACCTAAATTTAAAGAATAAACAACGCAGAGAATTGAAAGAAGCAGTAGTATGTTATATATGTTTTTAGCCGGTTTTACAAGGTAGTGATTGTGAAAGATTTTGGTGGAAATAAAAAAGGAGGGAAAAGTTACATTTAGATTCAGTTCTTGTAGCAGAATGGCCAATTCGGTGGATAGATTTTGGGCACAAACAGTTTCGATTAGAAACAAAGAGGTTTTATGCCCTATAAATACACACATATGCATAAGGACAGTAAGATATGGCGTAGGCGGTGGGAATGTTGTTTAAAAGAGGGTTGATAGTAACTGAGAGTTTACCTTGTTGGAATTGCAAAACAATTGAGGCTAGTTCGGCTTGGGATTTGGGATCGATATACTTGTTCATTGCAAGCTAGTTCATTTGCGGGGGGGGGGGGGGGGGGG
>LUVW01000001.1:1672097-1705819 GCA_001661515.1 Capniomyces stellatus | reverse complement strand
GGGGGGGGGGGGGGGGGGGGGGGGGGGGGGCTTCTTTTTCATATTAAAGAGGCTGAATTGATAAACTTTTGGTTATAGACCACGTTGCGGCGGTTGGGGACATCACTTCCATGTATTTTATAAAGGCTCTTCGTGACAGAATGAAAATGGATACAGAGGGTAGAAGAATTTTGAAAGAAAGACCCCGAATATCTTTTACTGATTCAGAATGGGAGGCCATGGGAAATCTTCCTGAAAACACACTCGGATGGAGCTACTTTAACTATATAAAGTCAAATAACATTACTTGGGAGACTAGAACGGCCACAAAGTTCATCGATGATGAAGAGCTGGCATATATTATGCTTCGTCATCGCCAGGTCCATGATTTCTATCACACCATTTTGGGAATGAATATATCTATTCTTCACGAGCTTGCAGTAAAATACTTTGAGTACTCGCAAACAGGCTTACCAGTTGGCCTGCTAGCCACTTTGTTTGCGCCAGTAAGATTGAATCAGGAAGAAAAAGCAGAGTTTTATAATCTATACTTGCCTTGGGCTCATGCTGTTGGGTTAAATTCCAAGCTCTTGATAAATGTATACTGGGAAAAGCACTGGAATACACCTATAAACGAACTACGCAAAGAATTGGGTGTATTCCCTTTAACCAAAAACACTTTCTGAAATCAGGAGAGTTTACTACTTTCAGGTTGATTTGGCCTTACGCTTTTATGCTGTTCGGTTTAGATATTTATAATTATTTTATTTGTTTGCATGAGAAATAAATCATAAACTTGGCGCACTACCACATCACCACTTTAAAAAATAATCAAATGAAACAGCAATAAACGGTATAGTACAGGTGTCTATAATTTATACATTTACAGCAGCGGTTGGGTATTAACGACATGTGTAGCAGAATAATGATAAACTATTTAGAAATATGCCAAACAACTGACCGACCAACTAATCAACTAATCAACTAATCAACTAGTCAGTCGGTGAGTTGGTCAAAACTACATCGAGTCGGATTGGCTGGTGTCTGCGACTCTAAACATGCAGTCGTTTTTTATATTCCACCTCCAATTCTTGTTCGAGGGATTTGCTTATGTTTATACCAGGTGTGACGTCAAAGTCGGAGTTATCGTATTTGACTTTGAGATTTTTTCTGGAGTATTTGTGGTCTTCATGTGATCTTACTGCTCTGCTCTGCGGTGCAATTATTTTGCACATAACAAACATGTACAACACTTTGAACCATGAGTCGTGATACGCCATACCATCATAAAACTCCTTGGCAATCTCCTTTACTTTGGGAAGTTGAGACCAGGGAATATTGTGGAAATCGTGGTGCTCGTTGTGGAACCCGATATTTAAATAAAGTTTGTTGCCTGAGCCGTAATAGTTGTAGGTTTCTTGGCCATCGACAAATGTATAGTGCTCCTGTATAAAGTGTGCTGCCCCAGGATGTGGTCCGTAGCCAAGAAGAACCGAACACACGAGGTACAGAATCCCTGCTGGCCCAACAGTGAAATACAAAACAATATCGCACAGCACAGTCCAGATAACGTTGTATATCTCCCATCGACTCATCTGCTTCTGCATTGCCAATCCTCTGCCTATGTACATAATTCCGTAAATAACTAGCCAAAAGAATTTCTTGACTTTGCTGTTCCCGACGTACTTGACCTCCCACTCCAGCGGAAGATCAGGATCGTAGCCCTTGACGCCTTGGTACGTGTGGTGCTCTAAATGGTACCTCCTGAACGACTGCGAAATAGGCACCAACATTGGGATGTTTGCTATCATGCCCACCCATCTGTTTTGCAAACTGGTTCTGGCTGCCAAATTGTGTGTTATTTCGTGGAATATGACACCATACAACGACGACAATGTTCCGCCAATTGCATAAGCCGCCAGTAAAAATGTCAGCGTGGATCCCGTGAACACGCGTCCAAAGTAGTATGCTAAACATATCTGCATCGAAACTGTGAGAAACGTAATATAGGACGTCCGAACATCATACCCCATTAGCTCCTTTATTTCGGGGTGCTTGTTGAGAATAGCTATCTTTCTCTTTATGTGTGGCTCGTCAAACTCTGTTTTTGAAAACGTCTTATCCTTGTTGGGAACCGACTTTATCCACTCCCCGTTAAACAATGGAAACCTTGGGTCCAATCTGGTATCAACATCATTTGCCATTTTTTGCGTCATTTGCCTCAACTTGATCGATCAAACCTTTGCCAAAGAACAGAAAATGGTTTGGTATTTGAGCGTACTGACTTGTCTGTACTTGTGCGCGCAATATATAATTTGGTGTAGCTCAGATACCTTAAAGTAAAGTGTATTTGACTCGTTACTGAACTTTTCCCAATAGCCTTTTTTCCTAAAAAAAACTATTTCTCTTTATGTATATACGTATATTTTCTTTTCTTTTACTTTACTTTACTTTCTTTTATATTATTCTTATTCTTGATACAAAAGCAAAAAGTAATGATCTGATGCAAAGAAAGAGTTTGGTGTATTTTTAAAGTAAAACTGTTTGAAAGTGGTAAATTAACACTTGGCAAATGGATTGCATCGTTTGAAGCCATGATTTAATGCGTCTTTTTTTTCTTTTTCTTCATTTTTTTTCTTTTCTCGTTAACAATAGTATAAGAATATGCTTAATTAGTTAGTAGCAAAAGTGACAGTCAGTAGTATTGAAAACAAACCAATTAATTAGCTGGGCGGAGGCGGGGATAAACTAGAATATGACATTGATTTTGCCGCTAACGGATAAATAACTGTTTATGTTGACTAATTTGGAGCAAATAGTTCAACTAAGAAAGCTGATGTCAGCCATTATTGAGGTTTAAACATACAAATAATTATAGTGGGAAAAAAAAGCATTAGTAGCCCAAGCACAAATACCCTGGAACTCCCTAACAGCCTTGGTACTACAATCAAATTACACGAGACTTTCTTGCTTACAAGTCAAACACGTCAGAAAGGTTATTGTAGTCATGCTTACATTCCAATAAACTTGATTGTATCAACTCAATCATTTTAGAGCAATATGCCCAAGTAGACAATAGTCGTGTTGCCAGTTGGCACAATAGAAAATGTCTGACCATACTTTCAACCAACAACCAAGTATCAACAGCAAAACAAAAACAAAATCCGAACCAAATGCTGTTTAAACAACCTTCAAACATAAACTTTCTGAAATAAATCACATTACTCCAATTGGTTAAGAGTGGTTTCAGTTCTAACAATTAACAGCAAAAATAGATAACCCACAAATTCACTAAAAAGTGTTTATTTTGATTTTCTGAACCATGTTTTACTTTACTATACTCGTTTGTGTTGGAAAGCACAAACACCAATATTACCCATTTGAAAATGCATGAAAAGTGCAGAAATGTTTTTTTTAAACCAAGGAATGTCGCTACTTTTAATTTGTTGTAATAATGCTACTGTTTTTTTTTTTTGTGTCTTTTTGTCTTTTTTTGCTTCTTATTTCTAGTTTTATAGGGAAAAGCTTTCTCAAGTCGAATAAGCAAAACTTTTTGGTCACTTGATGTTTTGATTTGCAACCAGCTGAGATTAGTGCCAAGATTACAAGCCAATACTTTTTCCCTAACTATTTTATGGAATACTTTTTCCCTTTTTATTTCATGGAATAACATTTCCCTTTGTAGTATTGAAATAATATTATTTCGTTATTTAACCATTAAATTGCTCGCTTTATGCATTATCAACAAAATAACCTAATTGTTGATTTTGTCGATGAAATTATCGGCTTATTTTAATCAAGTCTTGGCAGGGTAAATACGGAACAAAATGATATCCTAAACATAAAGTTAGTTGTAACTACATGCTTGCTAGACGTTGTTAAAGTTATGTTGAATGGTCAGTGTATAGTCTAACTTTATTTAAATAAAGATAATCTATAAAAAAAAACTAGTAGGAGATAGTTAAAGTGGTCGATTTGTAAATGTAAGTCAAGACTCAAAAGCAACATGGTAAATGGAATCAGTATTCATAGAATCCTCTGCCGCTTTTCTTTCCCAGCCATCCAGCATCAACATACTTTTGAAGCAGCACAGCAGGGCGGTATTTGCTGTCCCCGAGCTGAGTATGCAAAATCTTCATAATTGCTAGACATGTGTCCAAACCAATGAAGTCTGCAAGAATCAGTGGGCCCATAGGCACATTGGTGCCCAGCTTCATTGTAGTGTCAATGTCTTCCTTGGTTGCAATTCCCTATAGCGTACAATGCAATTGTTAAAAGAAAAAGCTTGCGCACAAAAAGGACCATCATTAAATATAAATTTACAAATTAACATTGTCTACCTCCTGAAGAGCGATAACCGCCTCGTTAATGTAAGGCATCAAAAGTCTGTTGGCAATAAATCCTGGGACGTCCTGGGAAACGGCTGTGGTCTTCCCCATCAATCTGGCAAGCTCAAGGGTAGTAGCAAGAGTCTGAGGGCTTGTTTGCAGTCCAGGTATGATTTCAACCAGCTTCATTACAGGCACTGGATTCATAAAATGCATTCCTATGACATTGTGGGGTGACCTGACAGCTGATGCGATTTTGGTTATGCTAATCGACGAAGTGTTTGAAGCCAGGATGCAGTCTGAGGAAACAATATCAGACAGATCTCTGAATATCTTTTCTTTAAGCTCTGGGTTTTCAGATACAGCCTCAATCACAAAATCTGGGTTCTCAACAAGGTTGAGCTTGGAAATCATTGATATACGGGACATTATTTTCTCATTTTCCTCCGCTGTACTTCTGCCTCTAGCTACATCTTTTTCCAGCAATGTTTCTAATTTTACAATACACACATATTCGTAAGACGTTAAAAAACAAGAAACCATCCACCTTGTCAGCTCCAAACAAACCTCAAAACAAAAACAAACCCCAAAACGTATTTTACAAAAACAAAACAGAATGTCTTTGACAAAACCAAGACAAGCCATTGAAAACTCTAAACCCCCCAAGTCCACATAGGCTCTGTTAGAAGCACAAATAGCAAAAGTACAAGTAAAATAGGCTCTTACGGATAAACTTAAACCCCTTTTCTAATTGCTGTGCGTTTGAATCAACAAACTGGACATTAATTTTGGCATTCCTGGCAGCTACGAGTCCGATTCCAATCCCCATTTGCCCCGAACCAACAACGCATAGTCTTTTGATAGTCTATTTTGTATTATTGTAGATATATTTATTATTTGCTTTCTTTTTTTTATTGTTTCCTTTTGTTTGCTTGTTTCAAGCAGTGGTAACCTGGCTTGAATATAGCGAATTGATATTTATAGTAATAACGACTGTTTTTGAGTCAATAGTCTCATGATTGAAGGGTAAATAAAATGAATATAATAAATAAATAAGAGTCATTTACAGTTGCACTCATCTTTTGGGTGTTTATAAATCTCTACGTATTTTCAAAGAGTTGTATAGATAAGTATTAGATACTCGCAATTAACAAACGGCAGCTTTAAAATATTTTTCTGTTATCGAGGGCACCAGTTCAAATAAATAGTTTGTATTAATACAAAGTTTTCAAGTTGCAAAAAAAAATCGGTAAACAGTTTGAAAATAAAAGGTGAAACGGATGAGGGGGTTAATTTACTTTTTGTGAGCCGATTGCTTGTTTTAAAATCGAGCTAGAAATCATTTTTGTTTATGTTTTTTGTTTATGTTTTTTATTTTTGACTCTTTTTGAATTTGGATGTGTTTTTGTTTTAGGAGCTGTATTTCAATAAGCAGGAACTGGTAGAAGTTTGTTGGAATTACAATTACCTTTTTATCAGCGCTGAAGGACTACCGTTTATCCAAAGGATAGCTTCCTTATCTATATATTTTTGGATTTGCATTTAAAATCGATTACCAAAGCAATAAAAGCATTGACCTCAAACTATTTCAAGCCAAAATTAAGCCGAAATTAAGCCAAAATCAAAGCCGAATTTAAGCCAAAATCAAAGCCAAAATTAAGCCGAATCAAGTTAACCCAAAGTCTATTCAAGTTTCACCCTTATCTTTTTAGTCTTTCGTATTGGATGTGGGCATTTGCTCCTAACAAACAATTTCGCTCGAGGGGACTTAGTTGAAGCAAAGACATTGGCTTAGTTTCATTGGAACTGTCACCAAACTAAACTAGTGTCGCTTTGTAAAAATAAGTGGAATATTGTTTTGAAAGTAGCATATTTAAAAAAAAAAACCATAAAAAGTATTAAAAAAAAACCAGGGTGGAACCTTAACAGATGCCTGAAAGCTAATTAACAACGTAGTAAACAATGCTAAACAAATACAAGATAAAATGGTAATCAAGACACAAGCCAACTGCCCGAACAGTTGGCTTGAAAAGTAAAAGTAAACAAAAAATAAACAAAATAAATAAATAACAACTAGCAACTAGATAGATGAATAAGTGTTTAAATATCATGTGAATAAACATCGAGTGCCAAATACAGTGGTGGCAAATGAGTGCACTCTTTGAGCTCTTCAATCAATATACACACACACACACACACACACACACACACACAAATATATGTATGTTGAATCGGATCAAGTAATAAATGACATTCTGGTGCTGTTTTTGTTAAATCTACATTATAACACAGACCTTACTTTTTGACTTCCGACTCTTATGGCTAACCAGTCCCATCTTGCTAATCGAACTCCCTACAATCGTTGCTCTTCTTTTTAACCGACTCCCCTTTGATTTTTCAACAATGTTAAACTCTTTTAGTTTGTTTTTCGAATCCATACACCCATGCAGCTCACCCTTATTGTAAAACTCAACAGCTTTGCTCATACTTTTGTTGACCCCAATTCCAACCTCATAGTAATAGCCAAGCAAGTAAAACGATGGGATATAGCCATTTTCAGCTGCCTTGTTGCAATAATAGAATGATAGCTCGTCATTTTGCTCAATCACGCCAGGAAACCCAGACAAGTACCACTCTGATAACGAGTATTGCGAGGCAGGGAAACTATTCTCAACAGCGGAGCTATAGTACATCACACTACTGTATGCATCGGCTGTCACTCCATACTCACCAAACTCGTAAATCCGACCCAGCTTATCCTGTGCCTCAGCCATGTTTAACTGAGACGCCTTTTCCAGCAAATCAATGCCCTCAGTGTGATCCTCGAAAAAATACTTGTACACGGTTTTGTCATGGTACTCTCCCAAGTATATTATACCTAGAACATAGGCTCCATCTGGGCATTCTTTGCTTGCACCCTTGGCAGCCCTTTTCAGATAGTTTATGGCCAGCTTGTAATTTATATTTTGGCCCAGCTCACCCTTAAGATGTATCATTGCCAGCCTATAAATCGACGACACTTGGTTTAGAGTGGCTGCTGCCTGGTAGTATGCTAATGCGTTTGAATAGTTTTTCCGAGACTCGCTGTAGACCGCAACTTTATAGTTGGCATCTGGGTGGTGCGACTTTGACGCAATCATAAATAGCTGGTTTGCCTTTTCTTTGTTAACCCCAACGCCATATTTTCCCTCCTCAAGCCAGCAGCCCAGAATATATGTGGCCTCGTTGTTTCCTCGTTTTTGTAGATGTTTTAAAATGTATATCACCTCTTCTATCAGCACATCCTTGCTGGAACATGCATCTTTAACGCTATCAACTTTACCCAACGAGGATACACCAGAGCTATTATCAGGAAATTCGCTTACTTGCATCATATTAACTTTACTTCTATGCATGTTATACACGGACGCAGTGTGTCTACCCAAATCTTCCGGTTGGCTTCTTGGATCTTGATCGCTTATATTCATTAGAAAGTCTATCACGTCTATCAAATACTTGGCATAAGACAGTTGCTGAACTGCATCTGACTTTAAAACTGCTTGGCGGATATCTCTTACTCCATTTTTATTTTCAAGAAGTGTAAAAGACAGCTTGTTGCTGTTTTTAAAGTCAAACGAGTTCTTGTCTGACAAAGTTCTTGTTGACTTCAAATAAATGCTTCTGTTTTTGAAATGATTTTGGCTATTAATATACAACGAGGAGCTTTTGTTCTCGTTCATGGAAATATTTCCCATGCTTACCACCGAGTTTACCCTTGATTTGGGGTTCAAATCAGGTACACCACCGCTTTTATCTCTATTTTTTGCGTCAAATTTATTTTCTTTCTTTTGATTTTTGCGATTTTGGGTAGTTAGTGTGTTATGTATTGACTTTTTGCTTTTTAAAACCCGATCGTTTGGATCTGTTAAACCAAATTCGCATGCACTTTTGCTAAATAAACTCAATCCACTGCTATATATACTCAAGTGCGACCCATTTGGTGTCTCGCCTCTATACTTTGGGCTTTGCTCGCTTTTAACCATCCCAAAGCCGTCTTCTAAGCTGTGTATGTCTGTTCCATAGCTGTCTGAATTTGTGTGCGTTAGTTGGGATTTACTTTTAGTAAAAGCATACCCTTCTTCGCTTTGATGATCCGTTATGCTTAATCCTGCTAGCAGAGACGAGTCTTCGCTTATACACTTGCTACTTGTGATGCTACTACTATCTCTATTAAAATTAATAACCTTCTGCGTGTATTCGCCAAATTCACTAGTCTGATACAAGTCGCACTTGGCTGTATTATCAATATTCCCAAATAATAAAGTGTTAGACTTTCTTAGGTGCGCTTTGTTTTTGACGGTATACTTTGATGCCGAAGTTGACGGCGAGTCAATACTGCTGCTCTCCACTCTGTTTATTGTCAAGCTATCAGCTTGGTGTCTTCTATCCTTTTCTGCTTGTCGTTTGGCCGAAAATGCCGGACTCTCGCTTTCTGGCTGTGCCAGTTTGTTTTTAGACGCGTTCCTATTTAAACTCGCCATCCTTTCTTTTTTTTTAACCTTATTATCTGGTCTGTCTATATTTTTATTTTGAGTTTGTGAGTTTATGTTTGTACCTGTAAATACTGCTGCATTTTTTACACTATTTTGTGCATTAAAGTATGTTTTTATTCTTATTTCACTGCTACCGATCGAGTGCTCTCTACTCTTCCTTCTCTTACTCATGAATTATCACCTTGTACTACTCTACACAGCCGATATGTTCTTTTAGTTGCTGCTAGTAAAACTTACAAAGGAATAGTACCATTTAAATATCACTACTGGTTATGAGTCCTAATCCTATCTTTATAAAACCGGCAACACACGCTAATAAAATTTCATCCAAGTGCTCGCTTACAAGATATATGAGCTGGTATTTCAAATAACAGTGTATAAAGTAATACAATGCTCAATAGTGCTGTTGTTATGTTATCTCGACTTGGTTCATATTATATCAACAAAACCAAGTAGTAAAAAAAAACCCCCCACTATAATATAGAGATATTCGACTTTAACTGGATGTCAACTTAAAATAAACCTTTAATTGCTATTTTCTACAACTATCCAACTGTTGCAGCAACTACAAAATCTTGGTTTTACTTTTAAAAAAAACGTGGTGCAACGCTTGAATAGTTTTTTTGAATTGCCTTATATTTCACAACGCAATATTCAGGGCATAGGCAAAATCGAATAAATAGAGTGTATAGTCTATTTAAATGTACGCACTGTTTTCAAATAGTGGAAAGAGTCTAAATAAAGTCACAGCATTATTTAACAAAGCTACTAATTAAATTTAGATGTACTCCACCATTTCCTAATCCAACTTGGGAACTCTATACAAACGTTTAAAAGTCTAAAGTTATTTTTAACTCACAAGTTTTCGAATTTAAAACATTAAAAATCTTTACCATTAAACACACTTCAATGTTTAGCCCGGCAACAGTAATGTATTACATTAGTAAAGCCCTGACTTAAAATTCGGAGTTATTGAAAGATGACACCAAAGAATGGTGGTTTCCCTAATACCAACTTCCCTTTTAAATCAAAGAGTTTATAAACAAGCCAGTACATACAGCACAACCTTGGTGTCATATGTTAGTAAAGCCACAATGATATAGATGCTACAAGTTCTTGAGAAATAGATGAATACAAAATAAATACAGACTGCATCTTGTATCCTTAACTGTAATCTGTAAATCAGTGGCGTTGAGTGAATATTCCCATAAGATAATGCTGTAAGTGAGAAGGGAAAGGAGTAACCCAAAGCGATACTTCAAAAAAAAAAAAAGGTCATTTCACTAGAGTCCAGACAAGACAGTATCAGTAATAATCGGTCTTATAGGTATATAGTTGAATAGCACTTTGTTTAAACTCAACTCGTGTCTCTAGAGTCGAAAATCACAGATTAAATATAAAAACGGCTTGGCGATATCGGAATCAAAATAATAATTTTTGTTACTAAAAAGCATGACAATGATACTTCAATAAAAACAAAATAACAATGTAGCAAAGAATGTCAACACAAGGAAATATACATTCTCTTTTCAATAAAAATAATAAAAGAGGCATTCCCAACTGGGCTAAAAACAAATAGAAGAAAGTATCCTATAAATCCTAATAATGACGAATCTATAAGCAATAACCTACAAAGTATATTAAATTCGATTAAAACTTGGATATAAAAGTAAAGACGCAATTAGTTTTTCTCAAGAGAGTTTGAGAATTATAAAAAAAATCTAATCCATATTTTTCAACATAAGCCAAAACAAATAAAAGTACGAGTAAGCTCCAATACAGTGCCAAGAATCGGAGAAAGTGACAGTTTAATTTCCGTGGTTAAGCCGGAACAGAAATTAAGAAATTAAGAAAACGCCACCTTCTGATTCTATAATTAGATGTTAAATGAGCACAGCCAATGGCATATGGAACAACCTTTGATAATGTTCTTGTAGAATGTGCAAGTGTGGTTGTGGTTCGCTAAATTATACTAGTAAATACCAAAGTAGCAGTGGTTTTGTAAATATTGGTTGAAATGGTTTGCTAAACAGTAATTGGCGGTTGAGGATCAATCGCTTTTCTAAGGTTTGATGTATCGAGACAAGGCGGTGTGTCTCAAAATATCAATTTAGAATAGTATAAAGTGTTGCGTAGAAGGGCTAAGCAGTCCAGTCTGGTCGAATGATGTCGCATGATTATTACTGTACATTGGGCAAATAAATAATAGGCAATAAACTGTAGATAATGAATAACAAATGTTAGATAATAAATAGTTTGTCTTCATCGTACTAGCTCCACGCGCTGAGGATGGATATATCGAAAGGCATAACAGAAGTACACAACGAGATTAACCCAGGGTCTTACCTACTTATGTTACCACCCTCTACATCACGTTGATATCATCACTTCATTGGGGATGCCAAACACCAGGCCTTATGAAGCAAAGCCGCCGAGGTATGTGGTCGATAGTTCGACAAAAGTTTTGAGCTAAGAAATGGCGCAAAGTCCAATAGACCCCATATAATTGGTCTATGCTGATAGTATTGGGTTTTAAGTTATTCATGTATATGAACTAAGTAGTTAAAATAAAATCAAGTAGTAATATCAAGTAGCAATAGCAATATCATCACCAACATTGGATGCAGTCTATACCACCAGCATCAGCCAGAAACTCTAAACAGACGCTTATGATTAATTAAAAAATAAGAATAAAGCTCGCAAACCGGCAAGTTTGGCAGATTTAGGGACAGGGAAACAGAGATGGAGTTCAATATTTCTGCAGGCTTGTTAATAGCATCAGTTGTGCTGGTGAGAGGAAATACAAACCATTGTACTGTCGATGAAGTGTTGGGATGTATTGATGGTAACACTAGTAAAGATGCTAGGAAAATAAAGATGAAGAGAGGTACTACTTTGTCGACAGATCTTTGAAAATAGTGGGAATTCACAAAAGAGGTGGTGGTGGTGGTAAAGGAGGAGCCAAGACATTGAGTTGTAGCAGGTTTGTAAAAAAAAAGCCAAGTATGAGGATGCCGGGATTGGTAATGTTGGGTATGACGGGGTTTGAGAAGTATCTGGAGCATGCAAGGACCTATTAGGTCGAGAATTATGATTATCCAGAGAGTTTAAAGAAAGCAATCGGTGGTCCAAAAAGAGGTAAAAAGTTGGTTTTGTGTTGGGAGATATTGTCACAGTCAGTTCAGGCTGGTGGCTCACGGAATGACCAGGGATATTATTGCTAAATGAGCATTGTTGGTTTATCTCCAACTATTTGATTGTTTTCTTAGTGATTTTATTTCCATAGTCAAACCGATTCAGCTTTTCTGGTGTGTCTAAACAAAGAGACATCGCATTGCCTTTATATTGACAGAAAAAAAAAAAGTAATAATGGTTTGGATAAGTTAAAGCTAGCGAAAGATTTATTGTATAAAAAGAAAACTAAAAGTTTTTTTTTTTTTTTTTTTTTTTTTTTAAGAATAGATAGTAATTGTTGATATGGAAAAGGAAAAAAAGAAAGAAAGTTAAATAAAGTCAGCAAACAATTGGTCGTTTTGTTTGATTGGGGATTTGGCGACAATGGTGAGTTTGTTGGATCCATTGAGGAACTTGAATGAGACGTTGGCAGGAGTTTCTTTTGCAGGATCGCTTGGGGAGATGTAGCTTGAAACAATGAACAGACCAACACAGTTTGGAGATGTTTTCAAGTTTGAAAGAGATTTGAATGTTTCAGTAGGGGTATTAGAGTCAGACTCGTCCTTTTGATCGGTTTCAGTCTTGGATTCGGTCTTTTCATCAGATTCAGCTACAGCTACAGCTACAGCTTCGACTTCGACTTCGGTTTCGGTTTTAGATTTAGATTTAGATTCAGTCTCAGATTCAGATTCAGATTCAGATTGAGCAGGTGTTTCTGGTTGTTGGGATAAAGTTGGGTCAACGGAAGTGTCAGGAACAGCGGGTCTAGAATCGCCAGCAGCACGGGATTCGTCGGTTGGAATTGAGAAATATTCTTCAGTTCTGAGGATATTTTCAGCCTGGTTTTCCAATTCGGAGGAGCTGAAGGCAATACAGTTGCTTAGCAGTTTGGCCTTGATGACCAAGTACCTTTCAAGAGTAACAAACTCGCTTAACCCAGCAATTTTGGAGCCAAGAATTCTGTTTAGCAGGGTAAGAGCCTCAACGTCAACAGCGTTCTGCTTATCTGAGCCGTTCAGAACCATGCTGTCTTTGCCAATAATCGGCAGTCTTTCAAGATGTTCCCAGGTGGTAAACTCGATGGTTTTGTCCTCAGAATCCAAGTAGCTCAGCTTGTTTGCTGGCACGTTTAGTCCCAAAGCCAGACACTTTTCCTTTTTAGTCTCAAAGTCAATTAGCGTCCCAAAGAACGAGCTAATCAGCTTTGGAATGATTGTGCTTTCTTTCTCAATCATCTTTTTGAACTTTAACTGGTCAGCAAACTCTGACTCGTGGTGTTCTTGGCCTGTGCACAAGTACTGGTGCTCAACCGAGTAATGCTCGTCTTTGCACTTGATTGTACAGTATTTCGCCGTTTTGCATACTGGACAGCTTGACTGTTTCTTCAATTTCTCCAGATCTATCTTGTTCTTTTCTTGCTCAACTCCCTTGATTGCTGCTTGCGAGTACGACATAACCAGCTTTGGCGATGATGGTGGTGCCAACTCTTCCTTTGTAGCCAGCTGCTCTCCCAATTCATTAATTTTAACCTTTTCCTCCTCCTCTTTCTTTTCCTCTTCTTGTTCTGTTTCCAATTCTGCTGCCTTTTCATCAGTCTTCTTTTCATCATCTCCCTCAATTTCGGATTTATCTCCTGCTTCTGTCTCCTCTTCTACCTTCTCCTCTTCTACCTTCTCCTCTTCTACCTTCTCCTCTTCTACCTTCTCCTCTTCTACCTGATCTACATCTCCACCCTTTACTAGTTCTGCCGCACAGTTCAAACAGAAATCTTGACTGTTTGCTGTCATCAATAGGCTTGACACAACACTTTCTTCGGAATATATTGTTTCTCCTGCTTCGAAATCTCGGTTGGCGTATAGCCCCACATTGTCTGAATCCGTCTTTGTCAAGTCATCATCCACCTCGTTTTCTTTAGCCTTCTCCACCTTGCCTGCCTTTGTTCTGCTTGACTTCTTCTTTTCGGCACTTGATTTGGCTGCTGCTGCTGCTGCTGCTGCTTTTGCCTTCTCTCTTTTCTTGTCAATCACCTTTACGTTCATTTGGTGTGGTGGGAATACCTCATAGTATCTGTCTTGCTTGATCTTTACTTCCTGCGACATCATTGCCATAACAAGCCCAAACACTCTTTCAGGAACCGTCTTTTGGTATATCATCACCAGCTCTATTGGGTTAGGATACACCTTCAACGCTTGGTAAAAGTGTTTTGCTGCCTCTTCATATCCTCCTGGTCCTATTTTACGTTAAATCATTTTGTTTATATCCCATTTTACCAATAAATTTGATCCATACAACCTTTATTTTATTCTATTTTTCTCTCCAACCACTCTCTGCTACTTTATATCTTATTTTGGTTGATCAAATTACCTTGGGCGCAGACTGCTTCTCCAGTGCTAACCTCCTTCATAAAGTATGCCTCTTTTTCCTCTGGCTTTGCTGGGATTTCTGTTCCTTGTAATGATCTAACCAGCCTTTCTGCAACCTCGCCCAATGTAGTCTCGTTTTCCTCTGCTACTTTATGAGCCAGTTTGTTGGCCTTTTTGTGGTCACGGACTACAAATTTTTAAATTTAGTTATTTTATCCTTCTTGTTAGTCTACACTCATTTAACCCTGCTACTCTTCAACCACTTTATTTCTACCTTTTCAATCTTTGTCATCAACTATCCAGTTTATATTTGTGCCAAGCTAATAAACTGCTCCTCAGTTATTCAACCTTCCCCACCCCCCCCCCTTCTTTTTGTATAAAATAGATTTACCTAGCTTCTTGCGGAAGTTTGGATCATTTCTTCTCTTGTAATCAAAATACGCCAAATAACCTATCCCTGCTCCAATAACGCCAACTGTAGTCAGCAATCCGATTGTACTAGCCTTCATTATTCCAAATTTACTTGTTGCTCTTATTATTTGAATTTGCTGGTTTGTGTTTATTTGGTAATATTTTTAAATACACTCAAATAAGAACTGGCCTGGGTTTTGTTATTACTTGTAGCTTTTTAGATCTCGACTTTAAGAATTCTGATCTTTGTTGGCGCCTTAACTATGTACCTTTATTTGCTCTTTATTATTTATTTATTTATTAGATTCCTTTTTTTTTTTGGATACAATTTCGTTTTTTTTTTTTTTAGTATCTGCTGAACTCCAATTTTCCTTTCTTTTGATTCCAAAATGGTAACTTTTTTTTTAAACTTTTTAATCACTTTTTCTGTTTAATTGCCTTTTTCTTTTTAATTGTCTTTTTCTTTTATCTTTCCAATTCTGATGGGTTTCTTCAAAGCCCTTTTGTAACCTTTGAAATTGAACCAATTGATTATCTCACACCATTGGACAGATCCACTGACTTTGTGCCGTTAAAATAAATATCTGATTTGTGTATTCTGCAACATTTTTATCGATAGCGTTAGTGATACTATTATTTATTTTATTTACGACTTTGGCAAATGACTAAACGAATTTTGTGTTGATCTTAGTTGCACTATCGAATTGGTTTGCTTAAACCCACCAAATAAAAGATCTTGCATCAAAGCAAATACAAAAGAAAAAGCAAAGAACCATTACTGATAGTATCTGTTTGGAAATTAATTATTAGTAAAATCGGTAAACAAACCCTCCGTCCATCACTCACTTACTTTTAGATATAGTATAATTCAATGAGTAAAAAAAACACCAAAGCCCCATAAAGTATGAATTCGTCAACAAAAATAGGACAAAAAATATATTTGAGCACCAAGTCTGTTAAAATAAAATAAAAACGAGCAACAAAAAGCAATAGTAAATAAATAGTTAAGCCATTTCAGCTAGTAATGATAGTAGAATTAAGTCAATAACAAAAAGTAAATGTAAATGTAAAAGTAAAAGCAAAAGCAAAAGCAAAAGCAAAAAAGATAACACATTTAGTTTGAAGGGGGGCTGACCGACATTGTAGTCGCTACATGTTGCCACTTTTTCTGGCTATCGGTTGGTGTATAGACAGAGCTGAATATAAAACTCTTGCAGTACTTGTAAGTGGCGTCAATGGATAGGTACAGCACCATTGCAACCAAGATTATAAGCCACTCCCAGCTAATAGCACTATGCTTGAATACTGACGTGTTAAGCTTAGGAACATACAACGCAATCATCATCAATACTATTCCGCTCCAGAAACTGTAGAACAGAAATTTGTTTTCGTATGCGTTTTTAAGCTTGTTGATTGACAATGTCTGCTTTCTTGTGTCTCTGCAAGAATAAGAAAATATCAGGATCAGGATTGTCAAAATCGCAAAGTTTGCGCCTCTTGCCCTGTACACGTCAACACAAGTTTCGTTAAACTCATTATCACACTCATTGCCTAGTTCCATCTGCCTGAACCGTGCGTTCTGGTAATCGTAAATCAGTGCAAAGTAGAATCCTGAAATCGACAGCGCGCCAATCACAACGCCATTGAATAGTATGTCCGACAAAACCTCTTTGGTAAAAAGCCCCTTTTTGATGTTTCTGGGCGGGTTGTCCATATTGTTTTCTGGCGCTTCCTCAGTTCCCAGCGCCATAGCCAACGGCGTTCCGGTCAGCAGGTTGTTTGCCAGAATAGCAACCGGAGACAGCGGAAACACGGTCATTTTGCTAGAATCGATAAAAGCCAGTCCAATCGTCAAACACACCACCTCCGCTACATTTCCGCCAATCAATGCGGTTATGAATCTCTGAATGTTTGTAAATATCCGTCTTCCCTCGGCAATCGCCCTTACAATCGTTGAAAAGTTGTCGTCTGTCAAGATAATTTGCGCTGCCTGTTTTGCCACATCTGACCCCGTCATGCCCATTGCTATCCCCACGTCTGCCATTTTGAGTGAAGGCGAGTCGTTTACTCCGTCTCCAGTCATTGCAACAATCATATCCCTTCGATGCAACGCCTCAATCAGCCTGACCTTGGTTTCTGGTGTACATCTAGCTATTACTAGCGGCAGATCTGGCATCTCATCTATCTCCTTGTTAGAAAGCGCGTCAAACTCTGTTGCTGTCATTACCATGCCCGAGACGTCAAGCTGCGCCTCTACTGAACCCGCGCCGCTGTTCTCCACACCACTCAGGTTTGGTATAATCCCAACCTGTTTTGCTATAGCCGTTGCGGTGATTGGGTGGTCGCCTGTTAGCATGTGGACCATTATTCCCGCTTTGAAGCAGCTTTCAACGCTAGTCCGCGACTCTGCTCGTGGCGGGTCGTAGATTCCAACTATTCCCACATACACCATGTCCTTTTCCACCCAACTGCGCTCCCACTTGTCTGGTGTTTCTGCCAGCTCATGCTCCTTGATCTCTTTGTAGGCTAGCGAAATCACTCTTAGCCCATCCCTTGCCATTGAGTCTACGCTAGACTGAGTCAGTCTGATCAGCTCTTCTGATGTTATACTCACCAAATCGCCATTGATTAGCACCTGTGAGCAGCACTCAATCACTCTTTCTGTGGCGCCCTTGATTAACGCAAATCTGGCCTTTTCCTTGTTGCTTGCTACAACCGTCATCAGTTTGATAGAAGAGTCAAACGAGAACTCGTAGAAAACATCCCACCCGTTCTCCTCAGACACCAACTCTTCCTTTCCATACCCCGCTTTAGACGAAAAAACTTGGAGTGCTATTTCTGTAGGATCGCCGATTCCAAACCATTCATTCGTTGCTTGGTCCAGCTTAAGCTCCGACATGTTACACAGCGATGATATCAATATCAGGTTGTACAGCGACAATGTCATGTTTTCCTTGGTAATTCTTGTACTAAGCTTTTTCTTGCCCCCATCCTCGACTAAATCGCTCATGTTTAATATCTCTCCAATTGGCTGGAATCCCAGGCCGCTTACGTAAAAAATTCCCTCCGCTGGTGTCCACGCTCTCACCAACACCATTTTTGACTGCGTAAGCGTCCCAGTCTTGTCGGAACAAACGTTTGTAACCGATCCAAGCGTCTCCAGGGCGTTTAACTGCCGCACAAGAGCCTTATTTTTCCCCATCCTTCTTACGCCCAGTGCCATTGTCAACGTTATCACGGCCACAAGCCCCTCGGGTATAACTGAGATTGCCAGTGCAATTCCATAAAGAAGCGTCCCTGAGCTAAAAACAAACTTGTTCACCCCAAAGACCAACAGAATGAGCAAAATTGCCATCGCCAGTAGAAACAACGACATTGTGTCCAAAGACTTGCTCAGCCTTGTCTTTTCGCTGCTGTTGGTGGTCATCAGCTGCTTTGCTATCTTTCCAACCTCCGACTTCATCCCGGTTGAAAACACTATTCCCTTGGATCTGCCCTTTGTAACCAGTGTGCTAGAATACCCAATATTAAGTCTATCCCCCAGCGGCGTGTTTTCCTCCTCAAACACAACGTTGCTCTTGAGCACCGCTAACGCCTCGCCAGTCAAAAGTGCCTCATCAACTTCAAAGTTGAAAACATCAAACAGCCTGCAATCTGCCCCAACAACGCTTCCGCCCTCAAAGTATATGATATCCCCAGGCACCACCTCTATTGTTGGGATCGTTAGTAGCCTCCCATTCCTTAATGCTTGGGCTGTTGGCGATGTCATTCTTCTTAAGGAGTCTACGGTTTTTTCTGCCTTGTACTCTTGTGTAAACCCAACACCCGAGTTTATTATAATTATCAGGACAATCACCACACCCTCTTCGTAATCACGGATAGCAAAGCTCAATATTGTTGCTGCAATAAGTATCACTGTCATAATATTTGTAAATTGTTTGATTAATATTTTAAGCGGGCTAATCCCTCCCTCGCCTTTAAGTATGTTTTGCCCATACTTTTCCAACCGATCCTTTACTTGCTCACTATCAAGCCCGTCAGTCAAACTGGTGCCAAACAGCCTAGCCACAGCGTCCACCGATAACGTGTGGTATGCAACATGCTCTTGTATGTTTTCTTTGATACTCTCTTTGATGTTTTCCTTCATGACCTAGTGAGTATATGTGTATTTATATAATGCTATAGTATTGTGCTACACTAATCGTCTCTGGTTATGGTGTATGCTATAACAACAAAAGTCCAACTCGGCTTAATCTCACCGCTAGTGGCTTTTCCTAATTTATCTGATGAAATACTGTGATTTAAAATGATTCCTGGTTATTTTGCTAAAATAAAAAAAAGGAATAAATGCCATGGAATCTTTAGCTTGTTGATGCTACCGCATATCCAAAACTAATGGGAGCTAAGGCTTTATATACACTTTTCTCTTCTTTTTTTTTGTGTGTTTTTCAAGTGATCATATTTACTCGTAAAAAAAACAAAACAAAGTTGCTGTGGTTGAATATCAAAGAAGGAAGCATCAACACGCTGTTGTCCATTTTATCAGGTTTTCAAAGTTGCAATTTAGATCCATACGCTTGAATCAATTGGTCATAGAAACAGCCAACAATATTGCTTTGTCGCTTTTTTTTGCTGTACATAAATTTTACATTGTACATGGTCATACCTTCCTTTCAACAGAGGCTGTTTTTGATTCGCTCCCAACACCCTCACTAACTTGGACATGAAGTCGTTATTTGCGTTAATTGGGCATCACACTAGACCTTTTTTCTTATTGACTTTACCAAACCGAGCTCTTTAGTTTAGTTACGGCGCTGCTTGTAAGCGACTAAATGAAGGTTGTTGGAGTCGTCGCATTACTCTTGTAACTACCAATCGCTTCGCATTTTAATATACTATTTGCAGCAATTAATTATCACATGGGCCATTTCTTTTGAAGCCGATTCTGAAGCCTCACTGCGTACATTTCTGGAGGCTAGATTGACTAGTTTAAGAAAGAAATAGCGGCCCTTTTAGTGAAACTTTCTGGATAATTACAAAACTAATTACAAATTCGGTAAATAAAAAGTGTAGCCCGTACCGATTTGGGTTCTGTTCAATGCCTTTGGCTCCACGTGTTGTGAATTTGGCTTTTTATTTCACATCGGCTTTTTTCTTGGCTTAATTGGTCAATAATAAACTCTTACTTTTTAATGTTTTATTATTTGGATTTAGTAACTCGCTCAATAAAATAAAGCTTACAACCTTTTTTTTTATTATAAAAAGTGAAATCTGCAACTTTGCGTCCAAGGCTACCAGACAAAGTTGAGGACTATACTTTAGGCAATGAGGTTCAAAATGTAGATCCAAGAGCCTCTTGCTCACCTTGCAAAAAGTAAAAAGTAAAAAGTAAAGAAAAGGGTCTTATATAATCCCCGATTCGCTTTGCTCAATAAAAAAAGGTACATAATTATTTCGACAAGAAAAATGTACATAGCTGCGCAAATCTGAGCTTCTATTTGATGGCAATTTGACATAATGGTACACTGCCAACCTTTTGCTAGCCTATTTAGTTCATAAATTAAACCTTTCGAATAGCGTGGATGGGACTTGATTGATAAGAGCTATATTTTCCTCACCAATCAATCCTATTTGCGAGAAAACCTCGTTGATAAAATTGCATTCCGTTTCTTTGAGAATTCCCAGAATATGTTTTAGTGCTTAAGTCTGATGCCTTTTCCCAATTCGGTTCTGGTAGTATTTTTAGCGGAACAGAGACTTCGGGCACTCACTTTAAAGTCGGCTGTATACAAGGTTTCAATATGTTGCATAAAACCTGATACGCTTACATTGGTGACTATTCGTTTTAATTGTTAAAAGCGTTGATTTTATTCGTTAATTAGCTTACGTGAGTCTACCGTGCATTATTCATTGAAGTCGTTTAGCCGCTGTGTTTATTTGTAATACAACATAATCATATTCAGCACAAACTAAAATAACGCTTGCAATATCATGACAAATACATCAAAGCGAGTTCCAAAGTACATACACAGTTTATCCATCTATGAATGGTCGTTAATGAAATTACATTCACAGTCATAGTACAAGTATACAAATATGTATTTGTAAATAAAACAAAGTTATTTGCAAGTTAAACAAAGATATTTTCAAGTCAAAACAAAAAACATGGGTTTAAGATGAATAGTATAGTGAATGCTATAATAAGCTACAAAAAATGCGAAATGGCATGCGACTGCAGCGCCACTATCCTTTCACTTGCCGCGCCTAACGACAGGTTTAGGTAAATTCTATCCACGTCATATGCAAACAGCGAGCTTGCAATTTCGTTTGAAACATCTGCAAGGCTTAGTGGGCGAGGGTCGCTGAGGGCAGATGACTTTAGATATTTGATGTCGCTGTAGTCCTTGACTCGTATTTTGCTCCAAAACTCCTTATACTTGCTCCGATGAGCATCATTGTTTGAGAAGTTTAGAATTCTACACACCTCTTTCCTTGTAAACATAGAAGATAGTCGAAGCAAGTCGCATATATTTCCAGATGAGCTGTGTCGGTATTCATCGTATAATATCATCAGCTTGCATGTTCGCAAAATCTTTTCTGTATATTGGACATTTTTCGTGATATGGTTCCTCGTACACCACTCGTGTATAACGTAGACATTTTCAAGGATCAGTTTTCCTAATTCACAGAAATTGATTTGTATTCTTTAGTCAAGGAGCAATTATGCTTTGTTAAAGCTAGTTGGAACACCAGTGCCACATTAAAATTTAATAAATACACGGGTAATTAAATAAAACACAAAAAAAATCCGGTTACCGTTAGCACCACTGCTAAAATCCACCTGCGAAAGTATTGTGTCCAATGTAGTGTAGTATAGAGAGTTGACTAGAGCGTATAATACAAACTTGTAAATACACTTTGGAATATTGAACACTTTGCTGTAATACAGTATGTCATCTAGTTTTCCAATTATGGTTCTAACGCTGATTCCAGATGCAATATCTTTGGACAAGGATATTTTCCCCACTACACTGTTAAATATCCCTAAGCTCCTTGATTCTGTACCGCTTTTCCTCATTATGCTGTAGGCACCCTCAAGAAAAAAATATTTCGAAACCGAATAAAATAGGCAGTATAAACATTTCTTGATCAGCTCTTTAAAAAAAACCTCAAGATTTTGATCAGCTTCGAGATTTTCCTCTGCACTTCTGTCACTTTTAGTACTAGGGTTGATCTTTGGGATTGAGTCGTAAATCAACTTATTTCCTTCGAAAAAATTAAAGTTCTCAAGAAGCTTGAGTTCAAAGGAGTCCAGGTTTTTATCCAGCTCGTTGTGACCTGACTCTTCCATGTGGGCCTGGAACTTTGAGAGAATTAGTTTCAGATGGTTAAACTTTTTCAGTATTGAGTACAGCTCGTAGAAATTCGACAGATTATAGATAATAACCCTCAGATCAGTCTCCTTGGAACCCATCATACTCTCCAACACCGAACCAAAGCTTTCAAGAAGAGCCCTCAACTTTTCAATTCTATTAAACCTGTACATATAAAATATAACCAAAAACGTTGTGTGTGCAGGCAGATACAATAAATCCAACGGCAGGTCATCAAAAACGATCAGTCCTGAATTTTTTGAACCAAAAAGGCTTTTGACATCCTTAAAGTCCTGAAACCCGGATTCAAGAAGCGAGTCGACACTCTAAATTTTATGAAAAAAAAAGACAAGTAGAATGGAAAGGGCAGCAGCATAAGTTATCGTGTTAGTGGCATACAAATAGATCGATATCAGCATATTTAGTTTATACAGCTCTTGGGCTAGAAATATTTAAACGCCATTCAGGGTGAGATTGGTAAAAATATATACGAGTAAAGCAAGCCTGTCAGATTTAACGCAGTACCCACCTTTGACAATCTGATATCCTTTAGCAAAAGATCGCTAATCAAAATATTTCCAAATGAGTCCTTTACTAGATTGTCGAGAGTTGTTTTAGTTAGCGTGTCTTTGAACAGAGTGTGCTGCCTATATTTTTTGTTGATTTTTTTATAGTACTCTTGTATACTCACTCTCCTGTAGTCTTTTTCGTAAATCTCTTTATGCTTCCCCTTCTTTTTGCCTTTTCGTTTGCTTGGCCTGTCCTTGTAGTGCCTTTTTATTGTCTTGTCAATCATGCAATAATCTCTGTGGGCCCGTTTTTTTTCTCTGCTTGGTATCAACTCACCACCACAATTATAGCTGCCTTTATCATCATCTTTATCACCATCTTTACCATTGGCCTCTATGTACAATGTCTCTGCCAAATCGGTTTTATCACTCTCCTTACTTTGCTGATATGGCTCTTTTGTCTGCTCTGCTAAAACACCAACACTGTCCTCTCCTTTTTTGGTTTGTTCGTCTAGCAACACAAACTCGTCCCTGTTTAACAAACATCCTTCCGGATCCATTTTCTGTTTTTTCTTTTCTTTGCTTTTTGCAATCTCCACGTGGTTGCCCTTACTTTTGTCTGCATCAGCTGATTCGTCCTCCCAAGATATCTCGCCAACCTTTATAATCTTATGGTCAATGAAACATAATTCTTCGTTGTAATACACCACTATACATTTCTTGTGTAAATCTGATAGCTCCAAGTATGGGTATATAGATGCATCACCACTGTCCGATAACGTGTAATACTCTGATCTGCTCAAAAAATTTGCCTCTAAATCCTTGTTCTCGATCTCAAACTTGACATTCCTCAGTCCTATATCTTTGCCTGTCAACAGCCTGCCAATTTGGCTGCTGCTGTTTGGGATGTCTTTTTTCTTCTTTTTACTCTTCTTGGTCTTTATTAGCTTTGCATCCTCGGCCTCCTTTCCAGATTTGATATTTATTCTTTCTCTTGTGTTGATCTCGGGCGTCGGCGTTTGTAATGGGTTGGCTTCAAAAAGCGTGTTGCTCTTCATTCTATTTGTTATTGAGTCGATATCATACCTGGTGTCTAATGATGTTGATTCCTCCCTTTCTACAAACTCGTAAAGCTTCTCAAAATGCTCTTTGCTTTCCTGTGCTACTTTTGGCGAGAAAAAATCAAAAAACTTTCCAATTCCCGACCCCGCACCAAAAAATCCACTATTTATATCATTGCTTGGACTCTCATTGGAACCTTCAACGACAATATTGGGCGTATTGATGAGATTGGACTTCTCGTCACTACTCATCCCTAGTCCAAAGTATTTTAGCGCGGCTGCACTCAACCGATACGTGCACCCGTATAGTTATTACTACCTTATCTTGGTTTGATGAGATACCGACTTCAAGTTGAAACCGCAGCGGGTTTAGTTGGTTGTATTTGCTATTAAGTCTCGTCTTTGTTCCTACTTTTGTCTTTGTTCCTGCTTTTGTCTTTGTTCTTGCTCTCGCTATTGTTTCAGTGATTCCAGCCCGTCGATGTTTACATATATTATATATACTGTTATGTTTACTGTTTGAATTTACCTTGGCGCATGTATATTTGCTACACGTTCTAGTTCATATTCAGGCGTTTGTCAAAGTCTGCCTATATACATTTGGTGTTACTATAATATTATATTACAGTTGACAAAGTAGTTCTTTTTCTTGTTATTGAAAATAACTAATATTGGTACCACGTAAATATACTTTCAATACAGAATAAGGAGCAACTCCTAAATTTTAGTGCATATCCATCATAATAAACAGCCGACTAACACCAAAGTGGTATCTGTTTATAAAATTACAGAAATGGCTATACTATTGTATTATATACAGCAGAATATTATACTTTGAATGCCAATCAAATCGGCAAATAAGTCTACAAGCTCAATATTCATTTTGTTTTTTTGCATTATCAATTAGGATAGCTGCTCTGCTCTCATTAGACCAAACTCAAACGATACAACGTAATTTGCAAACTCTTGCAAAAAAAAAACAAAAAAAAAAAAACTTGCTGACATGATGTGAAAGTTTGGTAAATAAGAATGTGGCCAGCTCTTTTCGGTTTGTTGGTATAGGAAAGTATGGCCACTGATTGCTGTTCTACTAATACTATAGTTGCTAAGAAATAAAATAATAAAAAACTTTGGATCACAGAAACAGAAATGATTTGAAACAGATCGTTAGTCAAATAATTGGAAGAATTTGAATTTTGCAATTGACCAGAACTGCTTTTTTACTTGCTACACGATCTTTATTTCCAATTTATTTTTAAGATCGTAACGCTAACTGAATTTATTTTAAACGTTTTTCTTTAGCTGAAATAATTGGATTTATTTTTAGGCTTTAAAGGTCACTTCAAGTTGCAAACATGATTTATCTTTGCCAACAGCCAAAGCGTATTTGGTCAAAACAAACAGACAAAAATCACAACACAACACAACACAACACAACAATATACAAGAAAAAAAACACTCAAGCCCAGTGAAATTATAAATCATAGCTAGTGTACTAGTTGGAAGACTTGCCGAGCTAGCAATTGGGCTCTGATGATGATATTAGTCAATATATTTAGTAGCAATTATACTAGACTGAATGCTGAAGACTTTATGGTTAAAAATAGTCGTTTTGAGCAACTGAGTGACAGTATTTATCGATGAGATGAAAAGATCGTATAAATATATATTAATAGTAATAAAAAAAAAATGTCGTATATATATGTGTGTGTCAATAATGAGCTGTGACAGCCAGCAACACATAAATCGCACAAGTAAAGCGAAATTTGCAAGTTGTGCTAACCTTGGTGACTGTAAATCAGAGAGTTCAGCGGTAATACTACGTTTAATATGAAAGTGATATGAGTGTGAATGCCATTGGCAAAATAAAACAAAAGTAGAGAAGCATTATTAATAGCGAATACAAAAATAGCGGGGATAAAAATAGATTTTACACTGATTTACGATTTACACTAAAACCTTCAAATGGAGAACTAGAAATAGAAGGCTAGAAATGGAAAATAATACAAGGTATTGGTAGCAAAAGTACAAAGAGATTATTTCAGGATTTTGTATATTTCCAAAAAAGCCAACAAAATTAGGGTTCAAAAAAAAAAAACAGAAAAAAACAGGTGCAGCAGCAGACATAAGAGTAACATAACTGCTCGAGTAAGTCAACCAAGTTACATTCACTTTATCAACAGTTCATCATTTCAATTTCAAAAGTAGCATCAATAGCGCAGTTATAAAGGTCTGTATAAAAATCACCAACAAGCGGGGCCTTTATTGTTTTTTACACAATAAAACAAAAGAGAAGAGGAGGATAAACAAAAAAAGAACGGTAAAATGTCGACAGTTTCAAAGCTAAAAGAAATGTTTGAGAAGTTGGGTAGAAAGGAAAAGGAGAGAAGCGAGCCAGTGAACAATGGGCCAGGCAGCAGTTCTAGAACAAATCCATATAATCCCAATGCGAACAATCCGAGTAACGACGGTGCTGGGGCTGGGAGTAACACAGCAAGTGTGGGATTTCCCTCGCCACAAGTGCCACAGAATGTGGGAAACAGTGACCAGGAGCAGCAGTATGGATTTATAAACCCTGGAATGCACTCATCGGCACAGCCGCCAGAAATAGGGTTTGTGAGCCCCCATATTCTTGCTCAGCAGCAAATGAATTTTCCACAGCCTGGATTCCCAGTAGAAGGCGAAGCTATGCAACATCCACCAATGCCAACCCTGGAACCAGAAGCACCAATGCCAACAATAAATGCAATTAGCCAAGACTATGTGACGGTTACTGCACAGCCATTGGGTAACGCGGAGAATGGCGGCAATAAAGCGGACGCTGTGGTAGGGGCAAATGATGTAGGAGGAAATGTGGATGCAAACAAGAGTCAGAGCAGAGGGGTTGAAAATACAGGAGGATCAGGTGGGGCAAGAGAGTATGCTATGGACAGCGGGATGGTAGCAATGGAGAGGGCAAGGCTGGGGGCTGGCGAGCACATGTGGTTCCATAATGTTAAGCAAGGAGACTTGGTGCACCAAAGGTTTTTGATTGTATTTGGAGAGTTGAAGACGCCATGTAAAGGGAGTGGGAAAGTGATTGTGAGCCATGAGCACTTTCCAACATTGGAATATATTGGGGTGGATGGAGTGTTTAAAGCGATAGTGGAGCTGGAGAAGGGAGAAAACAAGGTGTTAATAAAGTATGTGGCAGATGAGGGGAGAGAGATGGAGGACCAGCTGACGATCAATATGGAGCCGGCAGTGTACAACCCGCCGTTGCTTTTGGCAGTGGTGATGGGCAAGGACTCAGAAGGGACATTTGATACAGATTTAGACCATAGGGGGCCGGGCAAGAACGATTTCGAAACGGCGTTAAAGAAGATGCGGTGTGCGGCGTATATTTGGCAGATGTTTACAGCGGAGCAAATGCACAGAAATGGATTTGGGTGGAGGACGTTTAGGTACGAAGAGGAGTGTGTGCCGGACACGATGACGAATCAGGATAGTGTTAGCAGGATGGCGGCAAAGATCCACGTGGTGCGGTCGGAGCTGAGCGTGAAGGAGATCAGGACGGAGGAAAGGAGCCAGCAGTGGAAAGAGCCGGCAGGGTTTAAGAGAAAGATCAACGACGATCAGTTCAGCATTGCAACAAGGTCGTTTGACAGCATCCAGGGGCCATTTGACAATAACAAGGCGCACTATGTTGCAGCGATGAGCATTGACTCGACGTGGGATCCAAAAAACAAAGTGGCAATGGCCCATGCAGCGCTGGGAGGAGGAGGCGGGAACAGAAGACAGGCAGTGTTTGGGTCTCACTTGACTTTTGGGTGGCCGAGGCACGTGGAGGAGATAGTGGGGGCGTTTAACGATGTTAGCAAGGTGGACACGCAGATTCTTTCAGACGACGGAAACCCAACAAAAGAGTATTGGAAGGCAGCAAACGTGGGGATAGGAGCGTTCCTGCACGAAGTTGGACACCTGATGACAATGCCGCACACGCCAAGCGGGATTATGTCACGTGGATTTGACAACCTGAACAGAACATTTAGCGTGGTTGAACCAAGAAATGCGGGGCCAATAACGCCATTGCAAGAGGACGGGGCACACTGGCACAGAACCGATATTGTACGGCTGAGGTACCACCCATGTCTGAGGTTGCCGCACGAGCCAGAGATCCCGAACGAGTCGTTGAATGTAGTGGCCTACTATGTGGACAACGGACTGTTTCTGAGCTGCGACTCGGGGCTGGTGATGGTGGAGTGGATGATAGGCGAGGAGTACAGATACCACTTTGAGTACACTGCCGAGAATCTGGATGGTAGGAGGTATGGAAACGTGATGACCATGTGCGAGGAGGAACGCATTTACGAGAACCCAACGCTGGTCTACGTGGACCTGGACCGGATGAAACAGGTTTTGATGGACGATGGAACAACAAAGGAGTGGAATCTGATGGCCACAGTCAGAGGTACAGGCCACACAGAAATCAAAAACATCTTGAAGCTGCACGGTGAAAGCTGCGTGTCTATATCCTCAGCCTTCAACATGTTCTCAACGTTCCCAATGGGCAGATCTGAACCCAAAAACTCAAAGTACGAAGTCCACTTTGCCCCAACCTCCAACAGCACCAAAAACGAAGACTTGAACTTGGCCCAGCTGACCCAAATAAACATTTACCAGCACCAGCATTACTCTATGATAGTGGGCATCCAGCTTATCACCAGTGACGGTGCCAGCCACTGTCTTGGAAACTGCTCCAACAAGGCAAAAATGAGAATGTGCCAGTTTGGAAACGGTGACTCCATTGCCACTATCAAGGTCAGGTGTGGAGGGTGGATCGATGCTCTTGAGTTTATTGGCTGCAGCGGTGTGACCACCGGGATGGTTGGTGGCGATGGCGGTGGCCTAACCACAGTGACACCTCCCTATGGATATGGGATTTGTGGCATTAGTTGCGAGTTTGACGACTGGATGAGGGCTATCTCTGTCATGTACACCAAGGTCTAAAGCCGCCTAGCATATTGACCATCTGTTGTTTCTTTTGTTTTAACTAATTAATCTACGCCCTTGATTATTATTTTATTATTATTATTATTATTATTTTAAAATAAATTGACTAGCCCATTGTATAATTGACCAAAACGTTGTTTATTTTTTGTTTTGTGAAGAAATGATGTAAATGTTAAATGAAAACGATTGATTGACTTGATTTATTGATTAGCAAATTATAGTAAAAAAAGAAATTATAATGCAGTAAAAAAAAAAATAATAAAAAAGACTTGGCTAAAAGAATTGAGAGTATTAGATAAAGAAAAAAGAACGTAGAGTTTGAAAAAGCTCAAGTTCATACTAAATAGAACAAACCTCGTACTAGTAAGCTAGATTTAAGCAAGCAAAATGAGCAATAGTAAAAAGAAAACCAAAAACAAGAGTAATAAGGGAAAAAAGGGCAATGAAGATAGTTCAGCAGCGACGAGCAGTAAACCAGAAGTTCAAAGCGACGAGGCTAGTACAAGTTCAATTAATGAAACACCTTCAAGTTCAAGCCAAACGCCGTCAAAGGAACAGGACCAACTCGATTTAGAAAAAGAGAACAGCCCAATTGAAATCATTGATCAGACTGACAACCAGCACAGCGATAATCCGGTAGAAAAAGGTGACGGTATGGCAGATGGTGAACTTGCCGATTCAACAACCAATCTCGAAACTGATTCGGAACTTGGATTTGTTTTGATACCTGAGCAGGAAGGCTTGGAAGCAAAAGAAGTTGATGTTAAAGAAGTTGATGTTAAAGAAGTTGATGTTAAAGTACAAGGAACTGTACAGGAACCAGACGACAAAAGAAAAGAATCGGAGAAAGAGCCAAAAGTCAAGGACAAGAACAAGGACAAGGATAATGATAATGGGTATCTTGGTGGTGTGCAGGGTAATAAGCCAGTTTCCAACAACATTAGAGAGACATTTGAAGGTACAGCGAACAGCACAGGTGAAAGTATCAGGTTGATTGAGAAAATGAAGCTGGAAGAGTGGGTTGAAGATGCAGAAAAGGAATTACAACGCGAGCAAGAGGAAGGGGGAAAGAATTATTACTCGATATTGAATATTAAAGAGGACGTAAGGCTAGAGTATATTTTTATTGTTTGAACCAATTTGCTTGACTTTTTTACAAAATATGGATGGTTGAATAGCCACGTGGTGATTCAAGGTTTTAGTGAATCAATTGTATTTTCTAAACGACAGTAATGTGGATATTGAATGGGGATACTAATGGTGGTAATGACGATGGTGGTGATAATAGGCGAGTGAGGAGGAAATACGCGAGGCTTATAGGAAGAGCAGTAGATTGTTTCACCCGGACAAGCACAAGGATGTAGAGTCGAGGCAGTGGGCATCAATAATGTTTCACGATATTCAAAAGGCGTACGAGGTTCTGATTGACCCGGTGTCCAGAGCGTCGTATGATGCGTTGGGAGAGAAGGGAGTTTCGGCAAAGCTGGAAGTGGGGGCAAGGACGAAGACAAAGGCGGAGTTTCTGAAAGAGTACGAGCAAAAGGCAAATGAGCAAAAAGAAAAGATAATAGCAAACATGGTAGGGTCAAAATCAGAGATCAAAGTTGAGCTGAATGCGTGTTTGCTGACGAGCGAAGAAGTGAGCAAGCAATTGTTGGAGCGAAACATGAGGACGAAGGCGATTAGAGACGTTGAGGATGTTATTAACAAGGTAGTGCGAACAAAATTTGTGGCAAAACACTCGTTTAACGTTCCGGTTAGCGATGGAGTGAGCCTGAATTTCTCGGGATCTTCGGTGCTGAAGGGGAGCAGTGGGGCGGGAGGGATAGGAGTAGGGCTAAAGTACTCGGACTCGCCGGGAGCGTCAGTTGAAGTGTCAACAAATCTTCTGACGCCACACACAGCAACGATAAAAAGGTCAGTGCAGGTAAACAGTGACTCGTTTTACAACTTCCAGACAACATTCCACTCATTAAGACTCAAAACGCCGCCCTCGATAACAGCGACGTATGGGCACCTGATATCAAAGTCAATGACGGGGTTTGTGACTATAAGAACGGGCAACCAGTATAAGTTTGGGCCGATTTGGGAGGAGTCACCGACAAGGTTCAAGAAGAAGCTGAGTGTGCAGGAGGAGGAGGAGAGGGTGAAGAAGGCGAGGATGAAGGCAAACACAAATGCGATTCCAGCAAGAACTTATGCTAGAGAGTTCCACGGGGTGACGTTTGGGGTTGCGGGGACGGTGTTTGGGGACACTAGTGTGCAGAGCTCGGTGACTCTGTCGGTGCCACAGCAGCAAGTTGGGGTAGTGGCGACGCACCAGTTCGACTCGACGTTTTCGATGAATGCTGGGGCAACGGTTGTGGTAGCTGGAAAACACGTGCCGCTTGTGGAGTCTGGAAACTCGGGCGAGTACCTGCAGATGTTGAGGTCTGTGCACCAGCAAAACAGGGCGCAGATAAATTCGGCCCAGGCGGTGGTGGTGCATTTGGGAGGCGATGTGGACTACAACGAGTTTACGTCGTTTGGGTACAAGGTTGAATTTGGGTTCAATGTCGGAATGACAATTACATTCAAGTACAGCCGGCTTGGTCAGGTCATCAGGGTTCCGCTACTGATCAGTCCGGTTCTTGAGGGCGAACTGCTATTCAACACGATTATGTACCCAACTGTGCTTGTGTTTGCCTACAATTACCTGGTCAATAGGCCACAGAGAATTTCCAGACTGAAACAAAGAATGCTTGATTTGGAAAACTCGCGTAGGCAGCGACACGAGCTGAGGAAAAGAGAATGTGAAAAGGCAAATCTGATTATGCGTGCCATCAGCCAAACTAAATCTTCCAACGAACTCAAATCCAATGGCCTTGTAATAACCAACGCTGTTTATGGCCAATTAAACGTCCCTAGTCTGACCATCAACGTCACAAACGTCCTAATGGCTCTTGTTTCTCAGAGCCAACTTGTCATTCCCGCCCCTAAATCTGGCCTCCAAGAAATCGTCGGTTTCTACAACCCAATCACCAACTGGTCGTCCCACCCCACTACCACTACCATAAGCAACTCTCAAAACTCTGACTTTTTGCGTCGCTGGGCCCTTTGGGTCAAACAAAACTTCTCCATGCCTGCTGATCTGGTTACCGGTTCCTACAACTCCCCTGAACTTTCTATTCAATACACTTTTAAAGGTAGACTACATTCTGTTGTTTTGCAAAATGACCGCGATATAATTCTTCCGCTACAAGCTCATTTGGTTCTTTAATCTCTTTATTTATTTATTTTTTCAACTTGTTAACAATAACTTTCTCCCCCCTTTTTTTTTTTTTTTTATTCAATTTCAATACACATTTTCCAATATCAATATCCAATATCCAATAAATTCACTTCCAATTCAGTCTCGTTTCTTTCCTCTACTTTTTTTAAATCCAAATATATTCTTCTCACTCTTCCCTAAATTCAATTTTCCTTTTGTTTTCTTTTTATTATCAGCTTCTAATTTACCCATTCAATCTCAATTGTATATATTTACCACCATGCTTACTGAAGAGATCTACTTGACCAGGTTTATTCTACGCCTAGAATCTCAACTAGAAAAGTTTGACAAAAAGCCTGACCTCAACATCCTCAACCAAACCCCATCTCTGCTAGAAGCCAAGGCTCTGGAGCTATCAAATCTAAAAAATAATCTTTCTTGCTTGCAAGAGCTTTACGACAAGGTCAAAATACAATATGCCGAGCTAGGCGACATTGACTGGACCGATGTTTACAAACACAGAGTGCAGGATGTGTATTCAACTATAACAAGAATAAACTCGGAATTCCAAACCCAACCTGACCCCATTGATGCTTCCAGCTTGCAAACTAAAGAATTAAAAGTCGATTCCGAGTCGGATATTGACTCTGAGGCTGATCATAACGATTCAGCACCCTACACCGATTCAAAAAGCGCGAAAACAAACACAAGCGCGAGTGAGGCGGCCAAGGTTACCACTGTTGCCGATAAATTAGCTAGAGATATAAACGAGTCCAGTTCAGATCTGAAGAAGCGGAATGTTAAAATGGACAAACTTATGGATTCAAAACTGAAGTCTTCAACTGAACGAAAGGAGCTATTCTCAAATCTCAACAGCTCCTCATCATTCCAGACCGGACCCCAAACCGAAAACCAAAACAGCGAATTGGATGTTGGTCTAGTAGACACAATCATAAAGAACCAAAAACAAACCCAAAACAACTTAACCAACGAACTGCTCGAAATGGCTAAACAACTCAAAAATAACACTGTCATGTTTGGCCAAGAAATTAAAAAAGACAACGTTATCATCCAAGAAGCAAGCGAAATCACCTCAAAAAACCTCTCATCACTAACCAAACAAGGCGGAAGACTAAACAAATTCAGAGCCAAGGCATGGAGCACAACCGGTTACACTTGGCTGCTCATTGCTGTTGTCGTTGCTGTTTTCTTTGTTATGATTATGTTTATGCGCGTTGCTCCAAAAATCAAATACTAAGTTTTCCAACCTTTGTCCTCTTTTTCCCTGTTCTTTTTTTTACCATCACTTGCGTATAACTTTTTTTTTTAAAAAGAATAGAAAAGAAAAAATACTTTATGCTTGCTTGTCTGTTTTTTGCCATCTTGGATTCTATTTCTGAATTTGGCTCCTCAACACAAATTTAAACTCATCTCACAACCCTCATCCTTTTTTTCTCTCTCTCCCCAATCACCGCAGAAACCATCCTATCATAAATTTACTATCTTTAACTTTGGTTTTATCCGTATGAATACCAACACCTTTTCGGTTTATCAACTGCAATTTTTAATTGTTTACTAGTTTTGGCTTATTTTTTCTAATTGAAAATGGATTTATCTCCAATAAAAGAGCTGACAAAACCCGAGTGCTAGTAAAAATATATATATATAAAAAAAATAATCAGGAAATCTATGCAACGAGTAAAAACACTATCTATCTTGCTCATCATTCAACTCCACCCCCCCCCCCCCC
>LUVW01000001.1:1654662-1672086 GCA_001661515.1 Capniomyces stellatus | reverse complement strand
CCCCCCCCCCCCCCCCCCCAATTTTTAATTATTAATTTGGCTTAACCAAAAGGAACTTGGTTCTTGTTAATTGGAAACTAAGATTTAGAATTTTAAATCCTTTTATTCTGCTTATCCATCACCTTTTGCTTTTACTTCCATTCTATTCAAATTATATACAGTTAAAAACTACAGGATTACAATAAACAAATCAATCCCGCATCGCCAGCAAAAAAGTAATAAAAAGTAAGTCACGATTTTATTTGGTCCATGATCGACTCGAATATCCTCTTTTCTTACACTTGTCCGTTTCTCCTTATAGTTTTCTTGTACTTCAGAGTATACTATATCCATTTTGTTTTTTATATTATGGATTCAGCAAGGATTGAAATATCTAAAGTATATTTGTCGACATATACAGACAATTTATCACCTTGATTTACAGATTAAGAGCGATTCCCTTGTTTTGTTTTTATTTATTTAAAAAGGGCATTGCTTTGTAAGATTAAAACCAACCACATACACACACACATACACACACATGGATTTTGAATCATAACGTGGCAAATGAGTTCAGCATATGTGAGGTTTTTCTACTTTTCAAAACCACAATTGGAGAATTAATAATCCGACTCTTATCTGTCACATCCTAATCTATTCATTTACTTGATCATTTCCATTTCCAAGATATGTATAACACGCGATCCAAACATGGACTAAAATAGCAAACGCTACTCGTTTTTTTTGAATTTTTTTTTTTTTGGTTTTGTTGCTCAAAAAAGAAATGCTAAATTGAGACAATTCAAAGAAAAGGATAAAAACAAAAGTATGCACATAATTAATCCCACACTCTCTAACTTGATTTCTAACACTCCTAGCTACTTTAAACTTTTAGGATGTCTATCCCAGCCAATACGAAATATGTCAAAAGACTGTACAAAAAGGCCCTGCTAACTGCCATGGATTGGTACCCAAACCCTGTCACCTTCCGCCCAATAGCCCTTGCAATCCGCTACAACTTTGACAAGAACAAGAAGGTGATGGATCCAATCCAACTTCAAAATCTGCTCTCTGAATCAGAAGAGGCTATTGAACGCTACTCTCATCCACTACCATACAAATGTAAGTACTATCCATGCTCTTTTATTAACTGCTCAAACATTTTCTCCCCAACTTTTATTTTCCAACTTTTCTTTTTCAAACTTCCTTCTTGCCCTCCCTTTCTTTTTTTTTTCTAAACTCGTCATTAATGATTTGTACTTTTAACCTAGACCCTACTGCTGTTGGTGGCTCTAAACACGAACGAAATATGTGGTTTGAAAAAAACATGGCTCCAGTTGAGCACTAGTTTGGCTTTAACCTCACTATTACATTGTTGTCTTTTTTTTTCTTCCTTTTTCTTTGATTATTTCCCTCCCAAGTCTCACAATCTTTTTTCTTTTTTATTTACACATTTGAATAAAAACAAGCCCATTTATAACCCAGCTGTAATACTGCTTTTTCCGAATCAACTCTTTTTTCTCTTTATTCTTTTCTCAACTCTCTTTACCCTATACTTTACAAACTATATATCTCAAAGCTAATGTATCCTTTAGTTCTTACAAACTGTTTCTAAAAAAAGTGTATCTTGCTATCCCTTCTTAATATCAATACAAAAAAGAATGTGTCTCACAAACCACCGCTTTTGGATTTACAATTGACACATTCGACTATTCTAACTCGACACACTAACTAACCAGGCTATAGTACATCTTTTGTCTGCCTCTTACCACATCCTCTTTGGTGCTGAAGATAAACAAAACTATTTCCTGTCCTTGTGCTATAACTTACCAAACCAAAAAAATACACTCGTAAAAGGCAACTTATCTACAACCCATGAAATTTGCACATCCCCACGCTTTGCATAATAGCACGGCTGACTTGGCGGAAGGTTTTTTTTATGGACTACTGGTTTCTAAAAATTTTAACTTGCCTTCTTGGCTCAGTTGGCAGAGCGTCTGCCTAGTAAGCAGAAGGTCATCGGTTCAATTCCGATAGAAGGCAATTTATTTATTTTTTGTAAACCAGCTTGGGAAAAAAGTAGGACGAATGGGCTTTTTTTTGTTTTTTTTGCATTTACATTTGCGTAATAGCCGAAAATCTTTTCTTTTTTTTTTTGGATTTTTTTGCACTATTAAACTATTTAAGCTGTGTAGATCATTTGATCGCTCCCAACAACCCACTAAAAACACAAGTTACTTCATTCTTTACAGTGAATGGACTCCTCTCATCACACTAATTTTTATGTATTTCAGCAAACAAACACTGTTAATCTTGCCTATAACGTTCTTCATAAAATTTGCAGAATCACTTGCTTCTTTCTGCTTTTCTCCAGGCAAACGACCTTGTATAGAAAATCTAGACCAAGGTTTTCAGCTAATTCAGTCTTTTTCTATTGTAAAGAGGTATTACAGTTTTCGGCCTGGTCACAATTTCACGGAAATTTTTCTAGTGTTTGGTTTTATGGCTGAAAATGGGTTATGCTTATTCGGTATTTTAAGTGCAACAAGAACGAACTTGTTACTTTGGGTACCCATAAACTAGCGTGCCAAGATTATTGTTGATTTTAGAGTTGTAATGTTATTTATGTCAACAATAAACAAATGCTATTTCACCGTCATCCAGACTAAAGGACTCGGATATCATTTTTTCATCATTTTAAACGAGTGCTACTGTAAAAACATTGATCTTTTTTGTTAATCTGTTGACGTACAAATCAACTCCAACATGCTTTTATGATACATCCAGAGCTTTTATTTGTCAACCTACTCATTTATTATTATCATTATCATCATTATTTTACTCTTGTTATTTTATTATTACTTTAGCTTATTATAATTATTTTATTATAGCTTAATCATTATTTTATTATTATTATTACTCGGTTTATTATTTTGCTATTATTATTATTATTAGGATTAATATTTTATTATTATTATTTGTTTTATTATTTTATTATTGTTACTACTATCACTATTACTATTGCCAATACTATTTTTATATTATTTAGAAACTATTTGTTTATTTTGATTACTATTCTATTTACATAATATTAAAACAAAACAAAAATAACACAAACATTAGATATATCATTTGTAAAGAACTATAATTAAATCAGAAATTAGTAGATCATTTATGCACAATACTCGGATATGTGTATTGTCTACATTGAACTTTATGGCTATTTGATTTTAATTAACCACATGGCGCTGTTATCAACTTAACTATTAGTAATACCTTTTTGGGGTCGAGATATTTACAGCAGTCTACATCATTTGCCGATTCTCACCTACTTCTTATACCACTTGCTTATAGCACTCTACATTCCTATTATCAGAGGTTATAAAAATACTAGCAGCTTTGGGTGTCAACAGCACAAGGTATATGGTCTGAGAATTAACTAAAACTCAACAGCAACTTCGACAAAGCGTCTCTTTCTTAAACAAATTGGAAAAGAAATTTTGTTGTTATTTGTATTTTAAAAAAAAAAAATAAGCTATGGATTTTTACTTGAACCCTATAAATCTGTCTCAAAAGGATGATAAAAGAAAAAAACTAAGCATTAAGCGGAACAGCATAAGGAGCAAGTTGGCTGTGAGAAGGTTGAGCAATGGCGGCTACTACAGAAGCTCAAAGCAAGGTGTGGTGGAAAGTTACGGATACAGCAAAGCCGAAAAGAGTATTTCCAGAGTGAATAAAAAGTCTAGGCTTGCAACAGGTTTGAGCCTGAGTCGCGGGTCGACACCAAACAGCTACTACCTGAAGTCAAGTCCGCGTGGGGCTAGATTACAGTTGCAGACAGGAAGAAGGAATAGTCAAGTTCAGCAGAGAAATGCAGCCAAATCGCTGGTAGACATAGAAGAAAAGAAAAGAGCTGGATACAGTAAACGACTGGACAGTACTGGCGATTTGAGCCTAAACTCAAAGTTTCAAACCGGTGATACAAACATTGCCGAGCCAGTACGGGTCGGCAAGGGCTCGGAAAATGGGTTTAATATTGTACAGCCCAAGCCAATGCATGTAGAAGACGATACTGAATCGGAAAGTGAGGAGCTAGTAAATCAGAGAGAAAAGGTTGCCATAGAAATAATTAACCAAAAAAACGAATGGCCCGAGGTTAGAGATACCGAGACAGTTGGAAACAACCAAATTCATGAAAAAGGCTACTCCGAGGAGGACCTAGCGGCTAGCGAGATAGTAAATCTTAAAAAATACTACTCAGAAAGCAGCGGCAAGACTAAAATAAACGATTCGCGGATGGATGGCGATGATGATTTTTCCATCTCCAGCTGTTTGACCAGCTCGCCAGAGCAAGAAAGTCTATCACAAATAGTCGCAAAGTCGCCTACTCCAATGAATACCAGCAGGGAGAATTACACAAACTTTGAACGGTATGGAGAGTTAGCAAATTTTACAAAAACAGGAAACAGCGGCTCAGGGGTAGGCAGAGAGCAAGAAAAGGTATATCTAGGAGCAGCCTACGACGAAGGCGATACTACCGAAACTGACGAGGACTGTGTGAATTTACCCCCATTGTCACGACTGAATAGGAGACCTGCAGATTATATGGCGCAAAGAAAACCGCCCAAGACCATAAACAAAAGCACCAGAAGCGGAGAAATGATCAAAACAGCCAGCGACCCTAGATATAGATATGCAAATTACTACGATGACCAAGAAAGCGACGACCCAGAACTAGCAGCCTGGGTTCACAGAGCCAAATATGGTACACGAGGCAGAGAGGCCACAAAAATCACGAGTGGTTTTGAGCCACGTTACAGTAGTGACTTGCCCGACACAAGACACTACTCTGATAACTCTAAATACAGCCACAGCAACCCAAGGCCGTTTGTGTTCAACAGAAGAAACTCTGATCTTGCGAACGGCTATGAAAGTGGGAACACCACAGAAACCGATGACGAGCTAATGGAATTTATAGACCAATGGCACAAAAAGCAGTTATACATGTCAAAAAAAAGAATGCCTGACAGGGGAAATAGTCTTGACTCGTGGAACAAACAGTACCAGAAAAACGATAGCGACAGCTATGGCTCACACAGCAAAAGGTACATACACAAGAAAGGGTATCAAGATGCTACCAACTTGCGTGTAGCAAACAGTACCACCATAAACAACGACCCATTCCCTAAAAGCTGCAAATTCAGAAACACTGGTACCGTTTACACCCCTGATTTGGACATGGACTTGAAATTCCAAAACAGTAGATCGGCTGCCAACAAGTCTGACATATCCTTCTTTCTCAGACCCCCAACTTCACCCGGGTATGTTCAATTTAGGTCAAGCTCACGGGAACCGCGGTTTTCAAACGAATACCCTGCACCTTCACAAAACGTAGGTTCCGCTGGAGTGAAAAAAAAGTTCAACCTGGAGTCTGCGACACTGGGTAGAAATATTCCCGCTTTTTATTGACTAGGTTGACATTGCCTATTGAAGATGTGCCACCCCACCCTTTGGCTGGTGGAAGACTTTTTTTTTTTTTAACCATAGACCTGTTTACTTGACTTGTAGAGTATTCGTTGTTTTGTTTTACACTTTTGTTTTATTTATTCTTTCTTACTATTATTCAATTTTATTTTCCTTGCTACTCCCAATTTTATTTTTCTTCTAATTTCTTTTTTGAGTTACACTTTGGCTTCAGATTGTTTCACGTTATCACCACAAGCAAAGCAGCCTTATATTGTTTAGTGAAATCAAAGTTACAACCGTTATATTAAACTTAGTTGGGCGCTGGAAAATATTCACTCTGCACAAATGGCACTTTGGAGAAGTTCCGCTCGTTTTATAGTATTGCTTGTACGCACACGTTTGACGCTGCTACTTTTGGCACTACTGGTGTATCATATATATATATATATTAGATACGAGTCAACGTGGCACAATGAACTTTGGGCTATTGAACTGAACGGCATCCAAACTCGAGCTTTTTTCATTAGCTATTTGAAACTTGAGTTGTTTAAATTTTGATATGTTTATTATTAATAAAATGTTGCCAGAGTTGCAGGAAAACCACGTTATGTTGGGCATAAAATCGAATTTTAAAGCAAAGTTAAGGAAGAGTAATCCAGATTAAAATCGAAATCAAAGCTATCCAGACTTGAAGAGGAGAATGGCTGTTTTGTCAACATAAAAGTAAATGAAATGCTTTGTTTCTACAATCCAATAAACATCAAAGTAAGTTTAGCTACGCCCTCAATTAACACACTAGAAAAACACACGCCCAATACATAAATTCTTAATAGCAAGCTAGCCATAAAATAAAAGGCGAGAATACTCAACCAACAGCTTTAATAACAAATAATAGTCACAGAGCTTACCGTGTGTGACATATGATCCGAAATTCTTTCCTACAATAGCATGCCATGTTGGCCCAAACTTTTTGTCGCACTCCCGTTTAATGCTAGCAGCAATATCTTTTTCGATTTTGTGCTCGGAAAAAGCTGTTACTGTGAGCTCGATGATTTCTGCTTGGAGCTGATCATCCATATCTGCGCTTTTAACTGTTACCTTTAAGTCGGACATTTTGGTTATCTGTTGTTAGTAAAGAATGTGTTTGCCAAGTATAAATGGAAAGGATGCCTTTTTGTTTTACTGCTGGGTTTTTTAGACTATGGTTTTTAGGCCTGAGTTGTTTACTGTTTACTGTTTACTTTTTTTCTTTCTTCTTTTTTCTTTTCCAAAGCGAAAAGTACTGACGAAATGTTCCTTTTTTGATTAACGTAAACACAAATATTATCTTTAGCGAATGTAAAGTACTAATCGCTATTGGTTTAAAATCAATGCCACATTATTATTGGTCTGATTTATGTATTACAATCTTTTATATGATCAATGATTCACCCAACTTTTCGAGTTCTAAGCAGCTTTTTTTTTTAAATCAATATAATTGGAGTCCTAGATTTTTGCCACATACTGTCCTGACTCGACTTTTTTCCTTCTGCTTTTCCAAACCCAACATCGCCATCGACGTGGTTTATAACACTGCATTTGAATTGTCTGAACACCAGCATACCAAGAGTTTGAATGTTACCCTTTCACATATTTTTACCGTCACCATTTTATTACAAACGAATAATAAACTCCGTTTATACCCCCATGCAAAACGACAAAAACAGTAAACAGGTTTTTCATAGTATTACAAACCATGTTCCAATAAGGTATTTTCTTTTATTTATTTATTGAAATGAAGTATTTTCTTTCTATTAAAAAAACAAAACAAAACAAAATATAGTGCCACATTAGCATGGAACAGCTGTTGGTACACTATTTGAAAATATGCAAGTTGCGTAAAGTGCAGCCTATTGAGTGATTTGCGCTTTGTTATCTTTAAGGCTACTAGGTGTGCTGAAAACCTGAATAATAAACCCTATTCTCGCATCAACATCTACTATAACATCATGAATGGATGAGACAATGGTTTTTCTGTCTATTGGTCTGTTAGCAATGTCTTTGTAAAGATTTGGGTTTCCCGATTCAAAACTGAATATCGAAAGATATAGCCTGTTAGTGTAGTCGTGCGTAATTATCATCTCTTTGTAAAAGATGTACTTTTCTCCGATTGTAGCCTTATAGTTTTCAATTGATTTTAACGAGTTCTCGGTTTTTTCAGCTGTGATACTATACACGGCAGTTGTTAGTTGATGGACGCCTTCTGATGCCAACTTGCATTTTTCGTTCAAGTATGTGGATGCTAGCTGGTATTTTTCCTTGAGTTGTTTTGATCTTTCAAGTCTGTTTAACTTCAGTGCGTGCTGGCTTATTTTTCTTCTAAGCATGCTAACGTTGAGTCCTGGCTCGGTTGGTGGCTCAGAGGCATAATCCAACGAAGACTCTGATGCTTCATCTGACTTGACAATAAAAACCTTTGAGCCAATTGCTGAAATCGACTCTTGAACCTTCTTGAATATAAAAGTCGATCCTTTTTGGGCAAACTTGGCTGCTCCGTAGGCCTTTGGATGCTTTGACTCAATTTCGGTCACAGTATTCTGCACAGCCTCTACAACCTCAACGGTCGGCTTAGTAAGTATAGGAAACCTAACCTCAATTGATTTCAACGACTTGCATGCCTTTTGGTCCAGAACGGAAAGCGGCTTCTCAAGAAATGTGCTTTTAGGCAAATTGTTTTCAGCATAGCTCCCCAGTCTTCCTGCCATGCTAGAAATCAGGTGCGTGTATTTGGACTTCGGGATCTCGCTGCGCACCACGCCAATAACACTGGTGATAATGGGAATGTTGTAAACAAGGTCAAAGAACCTCTGCTGCTTTTCTGTTTCAACCTCACTGCTGAACATCATTTCTTTATCTTCTACTGCCTCAAAGGCTGCTGGCGTATCCTGAATCTCCATTACTTCTTTTGCTTGTGTGTGGTTTGTCTTTAAATATATACTTGTGTTATGAGCTTAGTCTGCTTGTTGAATAGTCGACTAGTTAGTTTGACTAGATTTTATTGTGATGTTTATTTAGTACAAGAAAACTCCAAAATGTTGTCCAGAACCCAAGTCTTTTATATAATTTTTTTAGCCTTTATCTCTTTTTTTTTCTTCAAATTTTTACAAAAAAATAAAAAGAAAACTTGTGAAAACCAAATCGAAATGTAAATTTGGTGATTATGGATGAAAAAACCTTGGCTACTTTGATAAAAAATAAATTATTCTTGGCTGATGTGAAGATTTGTGTGAAAGTCACTACCACATGTTAAAAAGGTATCGATAAAAAAATATAATCAATAAAAAATAATCAATAAAAAATAATCGATAAAAAATAATCGATAAAAAAAAAAATTGAAAACAAAAGCAGTTGAAATTTTCATAAACTAAATCTCAGGTTATACTTGAAAATAAATAAAAACAAAGCGTCCTGAATGCTCAAGGATTTAATATAATTATTTTGCTGAGCAACTATTGCAGTTAAAATGCAGTTAAGGCTATTTACCTCAGTCATTGAAGGCCAAAATACACATTTAGCAGCCAATAGCTGATTGTAAATTTCTGTTTATTGTCCTTGACAGCTTCATAAAGTAAACATACCAATTCTTTAAAGCTATAATTTCAACTGACAGATTAATGATTGGATACCGCTGATTTATGGCTATTCACCTTTTCATTGTGTTTTTTCCGTTTGCATGTGAAAATCGTTATCTTAAGAATATCGATTTCCATAATTAGCCAACCAATTTGGCTGAAAACTACTTCAAAATTATCAAGATTTAGACTTTTTTTTTAGTGCGTTGGACCTCATTCTATTCAACTAGAGTTGGAAAATACTAAGAATTGTGTCGAACAGTCGTCCGTTTATTTGCTAACAATATCAATAGTTAAAATAATAGTTTCAGAATAAATCTGTAGAATGATCCACCAAAGCTCTGCTACGCTATAAAAAATGACTCAACAGACAACACTGTTTGAACAGAGTTGAGGATAATCGATTTCTGTAAACAGATTCAACTGATTAAATAGCATACAAGCTCTGCTACGCTTTTTTTTCAACTGTGCTATTGAATCTCCACTGCTTGACCGATACTGAGCTTCAGACAAAACAGCTTAATGACCATCGGTCTAAAGTTAAAGACAGAAAGGACATGCCACCAGTAATTGCCATAGAAATTCTACAAGCGCTTACAACACAGCCTGTCAAATGAAATAAGTTTGACTCGCCTAACATAAGAATCCCGCCTTTATAGCGTTATTTCACATTCTTGGCACTTTGTAGGACAAACACAATTTTTATCGATTTCAGTTTATTTAAACCAACTGATTAATTAAGCCTTAAACCAAGTTTAGTGGTGGACTGATTTAGCTCGTTATTCTGTTTTCTTTTTGTTGAAACATGTGCCATATGATATTTTTGTTATTGGAAAAGCTAGATAATATTTTGGTTCAGCTTCAAATGAATTCAAATGCATCATGCATTCTCTTTCTTGATTTCCTCTTTAATCTCTGTTTTTTTAAATCAAAAGTCGTTAAAAAAGACGCGTGTACTAGTCGTTGATGCTAATATCTTGTAAAATAATGTTTTAAACATATCACCATTAGCATGTGAATCTCATGCCTATACATGTATTTTAACAATAGTAAAACCCGCCGAAATAAACTAAGCTAAATGCCATCCCTTCCTTCCTCCCAACAGTCAGGGAAAGCTAGATATAAATAATTGAAAAGAAAATACAATAAACACCTTCTTGATAAAATTAAAATAATAGCACTGGAAGCTAAAGAGATGGGCTCGGAACTTTGGGGCTCCTTGTGTCTGCATCCACTTTCAATAAATGCTGATTGCGTCTAAAGTAGTTCAAAGATACAGTATGAATGATTTCTGAAGTAATCATCATGTGAGGTTTTTTAGCAATGTGAAATGCGTCCCACCACATTTTTTCCTTCTCACTGTCTTCGGAGTCACCGCTTTCGGTGGCTTTCGGTTTGGCGATGTTGGTGCTGGAAACATCCGAGGCATTCGCAGGCGAAATAATAGGAACCAACACGTCACTATTTAAACCATATGTCGTGGGGTTGAGAAATGCGTTTTTCATAAGTGTGTAACTATCATAGAATATAATGTTTGCTGTTTGAGGCGATTTAGCTCTGGCCTCAATGGAAGCCTTCAAGTGTTTATTGAACTCATGGGTAGTGTTCTTGACCAACATAAACTTTTCCGGGTTATTCATGTTTATAATCGCAGGATAGTCTTCACGTGGACGAAGGCTACATACTAGAATATGCTTGGCGTTGACCTTCTCAATTAGCAAATCCTATAAAAAAGCAATAGTTCAAAACTACCTGTTAATACAGCCCGTTTTTTCCACGTCTGCCAGCAAGAAAGCCATGAATGTGTATAAAATCATAAATACGTATAGAGCCACGGAGTAAACACAAAAATAACCATTAATCCCAATAATAATAAAACAAAGATAACCATGTCTGTACAACTCACAATGCATTTACCGAGCTCCTGGACCAAGTTTTTAATCTCCAACTGTTTGGATATTCTAAACAACCTTGGAAACACCAACGACGTCAGATCATTAGACCCCACAAAAAAAGCAAAAAGCGTTTCCTCTGCTTGAGAACCAGATAAAACGCTGCCTTCCTTTTGTGAATGATAAAGTATCTGCTGCTTTACTCCTGGCACCACAACAGGCTCGCCTGTCTCTTTGTTTGTGATAGTCCCAGCGGTATTTTCATTGTTGATTGTCGCATTTCCTATATTACATACCACATAAACGCATTGTCTTAAATATAACCAAGTTATAAAAAATATAGTTAAAATGTAGGTTTCTACTTTAAACAGACCAAAACTGGAGGTTTGTTTCTGCGGGTGATGGGGAAATATAGTAAAAGCAGGAAAAGCAATAGAAGTAAGCCAAAAAAAAAAACTCAATTCTGGTTCTAAAATAACTTTAAACTGTCAGGGTTATACCGTATGCATAGTTTGTGCTCTCTAAATCGAATATTCTGACCAAGTTATCACACCAAATTGGCCCGTCTGAGTATCGGCCCTTGTAATTCCCCGGAACAGGTGTGAACCCTTTACTCAGTTTATACGCGTTTCCAATATCCGCATTAGAATCGCCGAACACCACAAGTTTTTTATACCCAAACATTTCAGAGTAGTAATTCGATTTGTAAACTCAAAAGTAAAAATTTTAAAAGTAAAAGCAAAGATTCAAAAGCAAAACTTCAAAAGTAAGAGTAAAGCTGATATTTAGACTGCTATAGTGCTAGGGAAAATATGATATTTGACTGGGATGAATACCTTTATAGACTGCTGTTGTTTGGTTAGACTGGAAAGTGAAATGAACTTTTTATTCGCAGCAAAGTCTAGCTGAATTTTCTGTTTTTTTTAATTCAGTCTTTTGCATATTACTATTACTCTAAGATTTTTCTCGATGTTTGGTTTTAAGATTGGTATGAGGCTCTAGAGGAATTGCGTGTATTTTTATTACCAGTAAACAAGGGTGTTTCAAATTTCAGTGGTAAAATAGGTTTTGCTATTCGTATCTTTTTACAAAAACGCCTTCTAAACCGCCATATATATAAAAGTGTTGAGATTATAGAGAGGGGTAGAGCGGATGAATGGATACCTTGATATGGCAACAACAGTAATTATGGTAACAATAAAAAAGTACATGTAATTATAAATGGTAAGGTTGGATTATAAATAACTGTTAATTGTATGAAGTAGTTGGGATATAGTATTCCAAATTTACTTTGATCACCATCGTTCAAATTTCCGAGGCAGATAATGGCTCAAATTGAATAGCATCAGTCTGGAAATACTGAGCATGCTAGCTACTTTGCTTATTCAGATCAAGGCTGGGCTATTTTATTTGTTTGAAATTGGATTGTTCGTATCTCTGTATTGCTTTTGTTGTAAATAATATATCGATTACTATTATATTAATGAGCAATTAATTTGATAAAATGATGTGGGGATTTTAATAGGAATATTAAACCCATTTCAATAAAAAGTATATATATATTAAATCCAAACGCAATTAGACATCAAATGCACTTTAATATTAAATGCGTAACATACAAAGTGCCAAGTATGATGATGTATACCTGAGTAGCCAAAAACAACAGTCGGGATAAATTTAGACTAAACATATCTTCACTAGCATGCTTCCAACTAAACAAAACCAAAGTGGGCTTTATTTTTATTTTCAAATTGGGGTTTTAAGAAAAAAACAAAAACTAGAGCAGCATTTCAATAAATAAAATAAAAAAACTAGAGCAGCTTTATAGCAGACTTTGTTCTGCAACAACACAAAACGTTTGGCTTTGTCAAAAAATACCATCTAAAAATGCAAAAGCAAAGATACTTGGAAATACGTCCATAAATAAGTTTAATAAAGGTATACAAGCAAGTATAAGATCCAATAAATTTATCTATAACCACAATAGCAATAGTATGATCGAGTCAACCCCATTTAGACTGATTCTGTCAAAGTACTTGGGCTATGCATCAATACTATTCTCGGCAACTGTTACAATACCGTAAGTATAGATATCCAAGTCTGCCATTTGCGGTCTATCAGTTCAAGAAATATGAATTTATATAAACTACAATAGCCGTAGAATACTGGTAGTGAACGTCTTCAACACTTGTAAACATTGACGCATATATCCAATGTAGGCAACTATGGAAAAACTATAAAAACAAGTCGGGAGAGTCGGTTTCCAAGACCATGTTGTGGATCTGGCTTATTGGCGACATATTCAACCTGCTAGGATCGGTTCAACAAGGAATAATTTTCACCGCGGTAAATACACTTGCTTTCTGAATTCATATTGTGTGTATGTGTGATATGCGCTGCAACCAATAACGTTTCCCAAGCAACTATACTGACATAAAAAATAACAGTGCTATGGCTAATAAATAACTGAACCTAGATCGTTCTAGCAGTGTACTTTACGGTAGCAGATATTTTTATAATTTACCAGACGTACTATTACGCTGGCTACTTTAGCAAAAAAACTGTTGTTTCTTCTGACTGCAACGAAAGCAGCCTGTTTTTGTCCAGAAATATAGTGATAAATCGCCCAAATGGAACATCGTATGGATCTATTAGAAGCAACAACAGGAGTTCAAGAAACAGCAGCCGGAACCCAATAAACACTGCTGAGGCATGCTTTGAGGATGAAGAGTATGATACGTATAAAATCGGAACTGCTATACTAGCACTAGTCATGTTTGGGTTTATAGTGTACTACTGCGTAATTACTTGTCCCAAGCAGTCAAAAAATGTAAGATAAGGCCAAAACCAAAACCAGTGCGGCTATTGACTTTATTTAAATAGAGATCAAGGCTATAACACATATATATTCATACGATTAGAACAACGGAAAGGTTGTCGAGTTGAAATTCTGGCCCCAGGTGTTTGGATATATCAGTGCAGTAGCATACGGTAAGCCAGACCTGCCAATTGACCCAAGAATACTTATAAAATTGATTGTACTAAAAGTGTGATGAGATTAAACTTCAGTAAAAAAATGTTGAACTTTCTATTAAGGAGAGTGCGTTGAAAATATGTTGAAGATATCTTGAAAATACAATCTGCCAAATTTATAAACTTAGTTGGCTCGCATATTCCGCAGATTGTTAAAAACCACAAGTCTAAATCGTGTGAAGGGCTGTCAATAATGATGTTTGTTTTTAACCTGCTGGCAAGCATCACCTTTGTGCTATCATTCTTTGCACAGTCAACAAATTACAACGACATTATCGTTAATTTGTCTTGGATACTTGGTAGCGGCTTAACACCACCTTTGGATATCTACGTTTTCTACCAATTCTACATATATAATCCGGATAGAAAGCCAAGTGTTGTCACTTGATGGGAAGAGACGTCACTACATACTCCATTGTTTTTGAATATTAGATGGCCCAAGTTATTGTATTTTAGTCCTCCAAAAACTCGTCACATTGTTTTTGTTTTACACATTATATTATTGTTGTTTTTTTTTATTAAAATTCATTATATTATTTTTTGCACATTGTTTCTGTTTTACATTTTACTTTTTTACACTTTACTTTTTTACATTTTATATTATTTTTTTACAACTTATTCTTTGAAACGAGAAACCCGCCCGACATTTTAAACCAAGGCTGGGTGAATTGCTGTCAACTAATACAATCAACCTGCAGTTAGAACCGGTTTGGCTTTAAAAAGCTCGCGCCAATCTCATCAATTTCGTCAATAAAATAATCTAAAGCAATCACTGTTTAGTTTCATAAATTCAGGAACTCCCTCAGCTCTATATCACGGGTTATTAGCCTGTTCGGCTATATTCGCAAAACTACATCAGTGTACCTGGAAACTTTGGGGTTTGTTAAGGGGAAACTCTCACCCTTTTACAAAAAGTAACCCTCCTACATGAAACTTTCAGTAAACGTAATCAAACCTCATTGATTTGTACGGAAAAAAAAGAAAGAAATAAAAGAATCCAAACTTTCTCGTTTGACTTTACACATGACCGCTATTTGTTGTTCGAATCATTCCAATGTATTACAAATTTTGTTATGAAATCATTTGATTTTTTTTTTCAATTTAAAAAAAATCCGAAAGCTAAAAGAAAAACGTCAACTAGCTGCAACATAATAGCGATTGATAAAAGACGAAAGCAAATTTTTGCTGCGATCCATTCAGCTATTCTGTGTAAACTCCTATTATATACCTTGATTCACGCATACAAACATACAGTCCCTGGAATCGTTTTTATCACAGATTTGATTATTTTAAAGCAGCCAAGAATGAATGCCGCAATACTAAGCCTAGCACCGACTCCATTTAGAGAGACTCTATCGGAAACTCTGGGATTCGCAACGATCATTTTCTCCGTAATTGTCACTGTCCCGTAAGTACTACTCTATTATCTTGAACACAATTCCCTGTTGAACTGAGAATGGTAATGACTAATGAAATTGAACATTTTTTTTTGCGTAGTCAAATAAGAGAAAACATCAAGAACAAATCGGGTGAATCGGTATCAATGACAATGCTCTGGATCTGGCTAATCGCTGACGCTCTTAATTTAGTCAGCTCCTACATGCAAGGGATTATATTTACTGCGGTAAGAGCTAGACTTAATGGCTTGCTATTAGGCCTAGAAACAAGTTTTTTCCTTTCTCGTTTAGAATCTTCACTAGCGGCAATTATTATGTTTTGCAAGGATATAAAGCTAATTTGGACGCTTGGCTTTTTGTGTATGTATCAAATATAGATTCTACTTGCGGCCTACTACATTCTAGCTGATGTTATTATAATTTACCAAATATACTACTATCGCTGGTACTACGGAAGCAATGCGAGCGCGCTGATGGAACCGGTTAGTACTGAGAATAGCGCGTTTATTGCCTGTAGCCACGAGTATAGTGGAGACAATGCACAAACATATGGATCCATTGGTGCTGGTTGCGATAGCACAAGCGAGCTGACTGTTGGGGATACAGAGGATTTGAAGCGTAGCTACAGCAGCACATTTGTACTATTTCTGGCGGTTGCATTGGCTGGCTATGTTTTATTCAGTATATTGTTTCCTATTCTTAAAGAGGTGGACGATGTAAGTACACTTTGCCTTTAAATTGAGCTGTGCAGATCCAATCAGATTTGTTTAGCAGGAAAATGTTGGCCATTTGACTGATGATATTTGCTACTATCGATACTAGGTTAAAGCTGCTACCTCAGAGATGAAATTTTGGCCTCAAGTTCTTGGATACACAAGCTCGATATTATATGGTAACTACTTATCAGCGTCTTTATTTTTGCAGCAGTCATGTTTTGATTAGCACTCGTGCTAGAACGTGTTTTGGTCATTGTCTTTTGCGGCTGAATCCAGTTTATAAATCGGCTAACTAAACCCCCACGGTTTTATATTTAATAGTATTATCTCGAGTTCCCCAAATTGTCAAAAACCACCAGTTAAAGTCATGCGAAGGATTGTCGATCATGATGTTTGTTTACAACCAAATGGCAAATCTATGTTATGCACTATCATTTTTTGCCGACTCCATGGAATACAACGACATTATGCTCAATTTACCCTGGCTACTCGCGTGTATATTGTCGCCACCACTGGATTTTTATGTTTTCTACCAATTTTATAAATTTAGGTCGGAAAACACATCCGAGGAGACAGTGTAGATATACCTACTTTACCAAACATATGACTCGTCATAGATTTAGATCACCTTCTTCTTGTTTGTTTGCTTTTACCCTTTTTTTGTTACTCTTTATAATTATAGATATTTCGTATTTTATTTCTAAAAGAAGGATCTTGTTTAAATTAATACCAATCAAGTTGGTACTCCAGAATTTGCACTTGGATGAGCTTGTATAAACTAACAAGCCAGTTAAAATCGTCACCATTGCTTCATTTACTTTATTTGTGTGCCTACCCGAAACCCAAGTAAACTAGTGCAAAATATAATTATAACAGGAAATATGGGTTGTTGGCCGCTTGTAATAATGCAGACTATGGCTCAGCACCTTTGACTTGATACAAATAGCAAGTACCTATATCTTTTTAACAAATCCACTTTCTTGGTGCAGCAAACTAGAGCACATTTTTTTGTAGCAGGCTTTATTGAAAAACAAGCTTTGTAACTTGACGGGATAAACAGACAAATGTATAAGTCAACTCGATCAACAATTTAAAATGTAAAGCAAATGTGAAAGTAAAGATATAAAGCGTTTTATCACGTTGACCAATACTATTGATCTTTTTCATTAGATACTTTTCATTTGATGTTTTTCATTTGATGTTTTTCATTTGATGCTTTTCATTTGATGCTTTTCATTTGATGCTTTTCATTTTTACTAGTCATCGACTCAGTTTCATATTACCATTGCCATAGCCGATTAATACGTTTTAGTTGCGGGGGGGGGGGGGG
>LUVW01000001.1:1616187-1654657 GCA_001661515.1 Capniomyces stellatus | reverse complement strand
GGGGGGGGGGGGGGGGGGTTATTGAGCTTTTAATACAGTATAGAGCGGAGAAGTGAATGTATATTTAATAACAAGACCATAAACTGTAACAGGAAATATGGTGTTTGGGTTTAGCTAATTGTGATTTCAGACCCGGATTATACGCTTATAAGTGGACTAGCTGATCTACTAGAAAGCTTTATGACTAACATGTTAATTTACATGGTAACACTTGCAGTCCAAAGTGGGTCAAATTGTTTATTTTTTTTTTTGTTGAAATTGAAATTGTTTTATTATTATTATTATTATTTATTTTTTTATTGAAAATTATTATTATTTTTTGTTGTAATAAATTATTTTTTTCTTGAATCGCTAACTCAGGGGCAAAAGATATTTTGAAATATAAAAAATAACTTTAAAAACCTACGCTTCAACTTCAACATGGATATATTTGGATTTCAAAGCCTAAAATGTTATTTTACAGTGAGAAGGTAAACAAGACGATACGACGTTGGTGATTCACCAAGCAAAAACAGGTTAAAACAGATATAAAAAAGGCAGGCTAAAAGTGTAGAATAATAAAAAAGTAAAAATAAAATAAAAATGAGGAAAGTTTGAAAGTGATGCAGAAAAAAGTAAAAAAGTGGAAATAAAAGTTACGAGTGATGGTTTATTTCCATTTGGCACAAAAATGACTAGTCTAATTGTAAACTAATTCAGAATCAACAACCAAGTGTCATTTTCAAAGACATAAAAGAATGATCAGTACAATTAAATTATGGAGTTGTGCAAATGCAAAGTTGGATGATAAAAGCAAAAGAAAAAGCAAATAATAGAGCACGATAAACTAGAAACTGGCTAAATCAGATGCAAAGCGCTGGAAACACAAGTTTCATTTGGGGCTTAGTTAAGGCAGATTGCGTAAAATAAAAGAGGCATCCAAAACCGGTGATCGAGTTGGGACTGTCTCTTATTCGCTTAATTGCCACAAATTTGGAAGCGTTTAAAGATGGTTGGGTAAAGGAAAATATAATTCTAAGGGTAGTTTTACTGGGTAGGCAAATCAAATGTATTAGAAATGCTATTAGATATATTACGAAAAGTAGTATTTGCTAGTGTTAAGCCGGCACCCAAGGCTTATAGATTGACTGCCAATGTGGATTGTTTGTTATTTATTTTCAATGACTATTTTGGTTATAGTTGATGAATGTTTGTGCATTTTGGGGTTGGATGGTTTGAATCATAAACCGTTAACTAGGCATTAATTAGAGAAAATAAAAGTAAAAGGCGTTACTAGTTTCTACTGAGAATTATAAATGATAATACAAGCTGGCTACACTAGTCTGAATTAGGCATAATTGTATATTTTTTTGGCGGAAATCGATAACAACATTCAAAACAGCTGATGGTTGGACTTTACAGTGTTATTTCAAATTGCGCGGGAAATTTTACATCAAGTCCGGCTGCAAAGTTGGCTTGAAAACAAGGATGTTTTAGTATATTATACTATATTATACTATGTTATGTTATGTTATATTATACTATGTTATGTTATGTTATATTACACTACATTATATTAAATTAAATTAATTTAATTTAAATTAAAATAAATAAATTTAATTTGAGCCAAATTGCTACTATGTACAAGAAGTATTTTCATTGACGTTATAGATTATCATTTACATTTACGAAAAGCCGAGTCATATAAGATTTTTTTTTTAAACACAAAGTGTGTTTTGTGCTGGGATATATTATTAATACAAACAATGGAAAGTGGGGTGGGGTTGATGTATTTGTTTGATTCACAAAGCTCTAATAAAAGAAAGACAAATAAAACCCCAATTTTTTACAATGATATAAAATTTTTGGAAAAAAAAGAATGATGTTGTTAGTATAAAGGAATAAGGAATTTTAAGGATGATTGTAACTATTAATTTTTGCGTCCAACTAGAATGATTGCCAGTGCTTGTGCTGAAAATAAGACAAGGAGATGATGATCCGTGATAATGAATGGGGGAAAGAGTATTAAAGCAAAGGAGGGGGAGGCAAAAAAAAGTTTAAAAAAAAAGCAAAAAAAAACCTTGATCGTTGAAAAAACAATAAAGTTGACTTTGATTATTTGCACGATAATCAAAGTTGGATGGAGGATTTCTGTTATTATTGACGAAAGGATTGGCAGCATTTAAATAGGATGGGCTGAAAGAGACAAAAAGACATTCGCCTAAACAATATTTATAAATAGGCTTTTAAAAAGGGCAAGGATTTGAAACTATTGTTTATTTAACGGGATGTTTGTATGTTATTGTTGGTAATTAGCGGTAATTTAGTCGATTAAACATACTGAGAAAACAAATCCTCATTAGCTTAAATAAAAAAAAAGCTTGGGTAATCGGTTAGCATGAGTGAATAAGAAATTGACAAGAATATGTAATTAGCTTTGTAATGTTGCTGTGTAAACTTGACATACTAGTTAAAAGTACATATTACAAATTCAAATACAATTTCATCGTGTTTCTCTGTAAACCTTTGTAAAGCACGTAGAAAATTAATAATAATAAAAATAAATGTAGATAAGTAGAGAATTAATAAAAAAAAATGTAGATAAATGGAAATGTAGAAGAAAAAAAAACGAAATAGATAAACACGTTAGGGCTTGATTGAGACAAATGAGGAGCAAAGAGATTGAAATAAAGCAATTAAATTTAGATTAATTAAATCTGAAGTTGTAGGGTCAAGGAAGGAATGGAGTAAATGTGATTTTTGTAAATAAAGGGAGGAAATTAAGGTTTAATAAAAAAAAGCAAATAAAAAGGCAGAAAATGAAAAATCAATAAAAAGGCCAATAAAATAAACTACTTGATGTTTTAATAATGCGAAAAAGTCAAAAAAAAAATGGCGAAATAAAGTTAATGAGGCCAAAAATAGATTTAAATCAAAATTTATAGTTTTTTTTTGTTTTTTTTTTAAAAAAAGCATGAATAATCAAAAGACAAAAGGCAAAGGAAATTGTATGCAAAGGATTCTTCAGCATTAATATATGATATCAGGCTTTTAGTTGTTTGGCAATTTCAAAAAGAATTCAAACGAAATCAGATATAGTAGTGAATTCGACAAAAAGAAAGAAGAGCAGGGGTAGATAGATAAGCGTATAGAGAAGCATAAGCAAGAGTAGCGAATTTAGAATTGTCAAGCTAACTGGGTGCAGACAAACAAAGAAATTCATCAGCAAAAGAAGTGATATTAGAAGGCATTATAAATTGATGAATTGTTCAAGAGTAAAAAGATAGAACAGGTCGATATTAAATCTTAATTGTGCGTAACCAGACAGCTATAATGAAGAAGGAACGATCGTTGAATGGATAACAAGAAAAAAAAAGGTAAAAATAGAGTGTGATAAGGGACATTGAGAAGGCAAGGTTGGGGAGGTTAAATAGAGATTTATTGAAGAGTCAGTGTGTGTGTGTACAACTAAAATAATAGGGTAAAGTAAATAAGGAACAAACAAAATAGAGTGTATGAAGCAAATGTAAATAAATAAAAATGAAGAAAATGTTAAGTCTTGGTAACATGCTGACCAAGGGCCGGTTAAGCGAAGCGTCAAACAAGGCAGAGGTGGAAGCAGACGAAGATTCGGTGAACTACTTTGGAAAGGGAAAAAGGGGGAATAATATGCAGCAAAACCAAATGGAAATGCGGGCGAAGGATAGTGGAGTTGGCTCGAAACAAAGAATGACATTTAAAGGAACAAGAATTAGTATTTTTGATGACAAGGAGAAAATGAAGTCAAAGGAAAGGATAAAGATCAGCGATCAGCACTTTTATACGACGGGACTGATGAATAATAGCGGGTCCAGCAATATTCCGAAAGCAAGCAGGCCGAGCGGACAGAGCAGAGAAACACTAAATTTGGAGCGAAGAGAGGAGGGAGCTATGATACAAAAAATGGATACAAAGGAGCTGCAGAAACAGCAGTTGCAGATACAGAGGGCTAAGTTTCTGAAAGAGCAGAACGAGCTAAGGAGCCAAAGAGGCGCAATGGGAGGCAACAAAATAAGCAACGACAAATACCAAGGAATAGGACCGAGTCAAAATGGGTATACTGAGCAGCCGCAACAGTTCAGTGCACAGGAAAGGGTTAGAAAGATGAGTGGCCAAGGGCATTTGGAGGGCAGTAATGGAGAGGGTACAAGAGGCAGGGCGATGAAGGAGGCACTGGTATCAAGAATACAGGCACCGACACGGTTTTCGATAAACGACAGAATGATGAGCGACGACAGCAGGACTGGGATGACAAAGGAGACGATTTGGAGAGGAGAAGGAGGCGGGAAAGCGAGTTTAGAAGCAGAAAGAAATAACCAAAGAAGTCGATTGGAGGCAGTAGAAAGAGAAAGACGACGAGAAAAGGAAGAAAAAGAAGGAGAAAAAAGAGAAAAGGAGGGAGAAAACAAGGGAAAAGAGTACATTAGCTTTATAAAAAAACCCGGATTTTTTAACCAAAGCAAAAAAGAGGCAGATGGAGAGGGTTTAAGCCGCTTGGGGTCAAGAAAACAAGAATCAGTGTTGGAACAGGGGTTAAACCAAAACGAATTAGAAAAGACAAAGAAAAAAGGAGATTTAGAGCAAAGAGATTATAATCGTGCAGTTGTAGAAAGTGGAATAGATGACAGTAATAATTTTGAGAATGAATATGGAGATGAGAATGGTGGAAATGAGACCAATAGTCCAGAAATTTGGGATAAAGTAGGATATGTTCCAGTTAGAAGGAGTTATGAGGAGGCAGAGGAGGATAAGGTAGAGTTAAACGGTGTTGGAAAAGGCGTGGATGAAGCAGGGGAGAGTAGAGGTGGAAGGAGTGAAGATAAGGGAGAGAAAACGAGCCAAAAGTCGGCAACAAGGTATAAAGGCTCACCATATCCAGAGGCAACAGAAAGCTTAATGAAGGAAGAGAGGCTGGAACAAAAATATGGGGATATGATTGGAGGAAATATAAAGTTACAAGGTTTGGGTATAGAACTAGGAGAGGAAAATGTAGAGGCAAAAGTAGCAGAGAAAACAAGAGCGGTTGAGAAATCAAGAGTAGTGGGGAAACCAAGGGCAATAGGAAAAGCAAAACTTAAAGGTAAACAAAAAAAAATATAATAAAAAAGAACGAATAGATTAACGATTATTTATTATTATTAATTATTTATTATTTATTAATATTTGAAAAATGTTTGATTGAAAAAAAAAATGATAATGTAGGAGATGGAGGCGGTAGTAGTAGTAGTAGTAGTAGTATTGGCAAGAGTGGTGGTGGTGGAGCAAGTGTAGATAGATTAAATGTGAGCGATTTAAAGTGGGGCGGTAGAGAAGAGCCAAGGGCAGGAAAAGATGTGCCGAGTTTTTCAAGTGGGATTTCAAGCAGGACAAGTTCAGAGTCAGATACACATTCGATAATCAAGGAGATTGAGATATTGAAAAGGGGAGCAAAAGCACCACCAATTCCAGCAAGACCACCGCCAATGACGGTTCCGCTGTACTATGCCAAGAAAGGAAATACGGACAAGAGGATAAAGGCGAGAGAGTCGATAAACGAGGCGATAAAAAAGAAGCTGATAGGAAGTAAAAACTTTTCAGTAGGATCAGCAAGCAGTGAACATAAAATATTTTCCGATACAGAAGATGTAATAGAAACCAAAACTAATATTGAAAAGGAGATTGAAAAGGAGATTGGAAATGAAAAGGAAATAAAAGAAAAAGTAAAAGTAAAAGTAAAAGTAAATGAAAATGAAAAAGAAAAAGAAATAAAAAAAGAAAAAGAAAGAGTAAAAGTAAAAGTAGAAATAGAAATAAAAGATGAAAGTGAAGGATTGGAAAATGATAGAATCAGAGCATCTACGTTAAAGTACCGATTATCAAAGAATGTAAACTATCGAGTTAACGGACAGGATTCCGAGTTGGAAAATCGAAAAGATGGGATAGTGGGAAATAGGGAAGTTGGGAGGATAGATTATATGGAGGGGGCAGGAAAGGCAGCGATGAATAATAGGGTCAGTGCAATAGGAGAAGATTCAGATATTCATTCGACACGGAGCTCAACAGAGGTAGAAAAAGCAGAGTTACAAACGCGGTTTTCAGACACAGCGGATGAGTTCAAAGACGGAGAAGTTGTGGCAAGGAAGCAGATGGCAGCGGTGGGGATAAACGAACTGGTAAATGGGCGGGAGAGCAACAGGATAAAAGATGGGGGAGGGGGAGATTTGGGAACAAACATCAACAGTGGGGGGAATCAGGGGAGTATGAGACAGTCGGGGAATTACGGGAACAGGGCGAGTACAATGACGAATGGATGCAGAATCAGCACATACTCGCAAGGGGGCAGAGCGAATGGACCTCGAAAGCAGATAAATATGGCAGACTTGACGGGACGAAATGAGCGAATGAATAAAAAAAGAGTGTTTCTGCATCTGAATGGACGAATCAAACAGGCTTCATTTAACCACATTAGCAACAAAATGGGGCTTTTCAACCTGTTTATTGAGGAGTTTCCTGAGGAGCTGAACGGGGCAAATATGGTAAAGAATTCTGGGCTGCCAACATTTCTGATATGGAACACAGATGCAAATGTCTTTAGCGAACTGTTTGACTATTCGCTGCTGAAGGACAGTTCTGTAATCAAGTGGGCAAACGAGTCCAACTTTTTCTCAGCAGACAAAATCGCAACCCACCAAAACCACCATTTGTCGGCAAAGACTCTGGTAAACAAACCAAGTGTGATTCGGTTGGCTGAGGATTTTGTTGTTGACGAAAACGTTCATGGTAGTGTTACTATTACCAGTCCTAAAAACGAAAGCCTGGGAATTCTCAGGAGTGAATTCAAGGATATCAAGAACCAACTGGACAATTTACCAACTAACGTAACCAATTCAATCAACTTTACAATCAAACAAGCTTTAGCCGATACAGTCAAACAGTTGATGGAACACGGAAACAGACTTGTCAATACCAATACCAATACCAATACCAATACCAATACCAATACCAATACCAATACCAATACCAATACCAATACCAATACCAATACCAATAATGCTAATGCTAATGCTAGTAGTGGTGGTGGTGAAAAGTCTGAAATAAAAGATTCTCAGGTTATGAGATTAGTTGAAAATGCTATTTTGTCATCCAAATCGGCTGAAAAGGATGCTGAAAAGGCCAGAAAAGAGGCTGATAATATGAAAAGTCAAGTTACTAGGCTCAAACAACAATTGGAAGCAGAGAAATTGAGTTTTGAAAGCGAAAGATCAATGTTACAAACATCATTAACAAATGCGACCAAAGAAATCCAGAAATTGTCAAATAACAACAACAACAACAACAACAACAACAATAGTAACAATAATAGTAATAATGGTAAAGGGGAGAATGGATTTGATGTTGATGTTGATGTCGAGTCAAGAATGGCAAGAATCCAAATCAATGGAGGAAAAGTACAGCTGAAAAAAGAGTATAACGATTTGGCTCAGAAAATGACCGATTTGGAGATTCTGGTCAATGAACTGAGAAAGGATGTGGTGGTTCGAGGGTCAATTCCAACAAGAGAACTGATTGAAAAGGCTCAGGCTGATTTGGATTATATAAAGAACAACAGCAACAACCTCAGCGACTTTATATCCAACACGTGTCACGCGTGGAAGAGAACCTGGGAAACCGAACTCCAGAATATAGTATCTGAGCAGCAGCTGGTCAAGCATATAGGATCCGAACTTGACGAAATGGTTGCTGATTTGCACACATTGGACGATGTTGTGAACAAACTGAATAGAGTCATCACAATCAAGCAAGAAAAGAGGCGCGATTACACCAAGCAACCCGTCATTGTTTATTCCGTCGATGTTGATGATGTTGAACAGTTAGGAAACGTCAAGAACAACATTCTTTCTGAAATAAAATCTGTCAGCGTCAACCATTCCCAGCGCGTTGAAGCACTTGAACAGAGTGAACGCCTGAGGAAACAAGAGCTTGACAGTCGCGTCAATGAGTTTGAAAAGGAATTGTCTACCTTTGTTGGCCAAAATCACTTAAGGAATACTGGTGGTATTTTGAACATGGAAAAAAATCTTGAACAAAAAAACGCTGAAATCATGAGAAACATGTTCCTCGGGAATTCTGATAATCTTTCTGATGTTCCTGCCGGAAAATCTGCGAAAAAATATAAATCCAAATCCAAATCCAAATCCAAGTCTAAATCTAAATCTAAATCCAAATCTAAAGTTAGTTTAAAGTCTAAATCTAAAATCGATAGTGAAAATCAAAATCAAATCGAAAATCAAAACGAAAATGAGAACGAAAACCATATCGAGAACGAAAATAAAAATGAAAACGAAAATGAAAATGAAAACAAAAATGAAAACGAAAATGAAAACGAAAATGAAAATGAAAATGAAAACGAAAATGAAATTGACCTCGAATTGGATAAAACCAATCTTGATTCAAACACCGAATCTATCATTGATACTGGTATCTCTCCTGATAATACCATTGCAAATGTACATGTCCCACAAAACAAACCTTCAACCCAAACTTTACTTGAAAACTCAAATCGAAACACAAACTACGATGACGATGATTTTGAGTTTAGCAGCAACAGTGGTTCCAATACCAATTATACCGACAACGAAATACAAAATGGATATCACAGTGACAGTGGTGGAAATACCAATAACAGTCGCGTTAGTATCGGTGATAACCAGGAAAACGACCCCTTGGTACTAAAGAAACGCGTTATCGAGTCACTTGACCAAGAAATCTTCTGAGTCCTTTTCTTTCTTTCTTTCTTTCTTTCTTCCTCCCAACTTGTTTGTACCTTGACATTTACTTTTGCTCTTGTTCTAAACCTGTATTAATATCATCCTAACATTTCTACATCTACACCCTTTATACCTTAACTTCTCAATAGCAATTGAATTGAATAGTTCTTTGATACCGTCTCAAAAAAAAAAAAAAAAAAAAAAAATTGTACATAATTTCATTTTCTATTTCTTTTGCAGCCAATTTCAATAAATATTGATTGTAATTTAATCCTTTTCTTTTCTTTTTTTTATTTTTATTTTCTCTCTTGTTCGTTTTTGTTTGTATCGCGAATTGTTTGAATAATTCTACTTTGTAAACCAAATTCGAAATTAAAAAAAAGAACAAGAACACGCTTTTCAATTTACCAACATTGTTATAAATAAAATAAATAACCAAACGGATTACATTGGTAATAATGGAGAATGAAGGTGTGAAAAAAACTAAAAAGCTGGGTCTGGGTCTGGGCTTGGGTCTGGGCTTAAAAAAAGCTATAAAACATCCGATAGTCCCAAAAACGCCCAACATCGAGCTTGATTCCAGCAATACCGCCAACCCGCAAAAAGATAGTCGACCCGATACTTCAAACGAGTTGGAAAAGGTTTCTATTGATAAAATAGAAATGAAGGAGGAACGTGTGGATAAAGACGAAGACGAGGAAGGCGATCCTTTTGAGGCATTCATGTCAACCGTCAACAAACAGGCTGAAGCTGATATCGATACTGCAAACTCCAAAGCATTGGTTATAGAAAAAGAATCCAATTCCAATATCGATTCAACCACCCAACCAAACAATCTGGGAACAAAAGATGTAGAGCTGGAACAACAAGACGAAGAAGATAGCGTCGATGCGTATATTATCGCAATGAACAAAAAAGGTTACAAATTCGGCTACGAAAACGATCTGCCTGCTTCTAATTCCCTCACATCCAATAATGACTATGACTCTGACCAAGAAGTTTACGCCACCGCAAAGTTAATAGACTTTAACAACTCTATAAACCAAAACAAAAGGTATGAACCCAGCTAGCCAACATACATTTATACAAATATACAAATAAACATTTCATTTATTTTTCTTCACTTGGAATCAAATCAGTAAAACAACAAATTTTTCTTTTCTGCTTGCTGTGAATTAGAGGTGATAAGGATATTATAAAAGGCAAAACAATCGAACCTCTCGCTAGCATCAACCACGACCAAATCAAGTACAGGAAAATAATCAGCTTTGCATACAACGAACATCCTGATTTAACAAACCTTGACAAATCACAAGTCCAACAGCTACAATCCCAACTCGGTATTTACTCCCGCCCACCCTATATATTCCCATTTTTTTTAAATCTCTTCTACATTCCAACAATAATTACAGCTACTCCAATTACTACTCTCATTATTGTTACCACTGGGTTTTTTTTTAATAACTCAATCCGGTATTGCTTCTTCAACGTAGGCGTTTCAGTAACCGGATACAAGCACCCACAAACCGATTTTGTCAAGCCTTGTGCTTTATTCCAACACTTTGGATTTCCAACTGAACTAAACGAGTCAATCAAAAAACACCAATACAAAGAACCAACGAACATCCAAAAACAAGTAACTTTATTCAACTACTCTCCCCCCCAAACTCGCCAACTAAAGCTACATAATACTTGATAAGCTACAAATCAATCTAGCACACCAATTCCCTTCCAACAAACACCAACTTTGACTATTTTTATTCCTAAATCCACTCCCCCTCCCCCACATTTTCCTCTTCCCCCTAAAAAATTTTATATTGCATTTATAGGCTATTCCGATAGTTCTAACCGGCCACGACGTTCTTGGAATTGCCAAAACTGGGTCAGGAAAAACCGCTGCTTTTGTTTGGCCCCTGCTAACCCACATCCTCATCCAAAAGAAGAACTACCATCCACCCTCATCCGTCTACAATGGCCCAACCGCACTGGTCTTGGCTCCTACTCGCGAACTAGCAATGCAAATATACAACGAAAGCCGAAGATTTGCCAAATCCCTCAAAATCAGGTACGGTACCCTTTCCTCACCATCATTTCCTTCCTTCCTATCCACTTTTCTTTTTTTTTTTTTTTAACTTTTTTTTTCTTTCCCAATCAGCTTGCTTGTCTTTTTCGGCGTATTTACACTTGCCTTTAACATATTTTCCATCTATTGTGTGTGTGTGTCTTTTTTTTTTGTTCTTTTATAGAGTCGCTGTTGTGTTTGGTGGTGTTTCAAAGTACGAACAGCTACGTATGCTTAAGCTTGACTCCCCCGACTTTCTAATCGCTACTCCCGGAAGACTGATAGATATTGTCAACGATAAAACTAGCCAGCTAACATTTGAAAACATCAGTTTTCTTGTGGTTGATGAAGCCGATCGAATGCTGAACCTTGGTTTTGGTATGTCTCTGCTGTTTATCCATTATTTATACGTATGTTGCGTACTTTTTTTAAAAAAACTTTGATGCATACTTTAACTATATGTTATATTTACACATTCCTGCTGATAGAATCCCAAGTCCTCTCAATCTGCAACAACATCAGGCCTGATAGACAGAGTAACATTAGCAACAAATAACCAACATTTATATAAACATGGTTCTTTACAATTATCTGAAACTAACTTTGCTATAATCGTTTTATCTATTTATTTTTTCTTTCTTCCCCCCTCCCCACCCCCCTCATTCTAGCTTTGCTTTTTAGTGCAACTTTCCCCAAAAAAATCCAGCACCTTGCCAATTCCATCACAAAATCCCCAATCCGTATAACTGTCGGTGTATCAGGAGAGGTAATTTCTACAAATCCAAAATTTTCAATCAGTTTATTAAACCTTCATAACCCCCCTTCCTCCATCCTCATATAAACTAAATTATTCAAGCCACCAAATTGCTGTTAGGTTAATTCAGACGTTACCCAGCACTTTGTTATTCTCCGAAATGAAGACGACAAGTGGGATTGGCTTACCAAACACCTTGTCCAATTCACCCTAGGTAACTATTTTGCTTTGTTTTAATGTCTGGTTATTTGATTTAGCTTGACTTGGTATTGACTTGTTGTTGTTTGTAATAGATAAAAGTCTACTTATTTTCACTTGTCGAAAGGATAGTGCTGACCTTCTCTCCTACCAAATAAAAAAAGCTGGATTCCAATGTAACATTAAAACACTTTTCATTCAGTATAATCTTCACATTATTGTTTATTTACCTCATTATTCCGTTTTGACTTGCTTTGTTTTGTTTTGATTTAGAAATTGTTATTTTTTTTTTAAAAAAATGTCGGCACAAACGCATTGCTTTTTATTTAGCTAAGCATCTCTGGTAAAAATAATTGATAAATAGGCGGTTGTTTGCATGGCGATATGTTACAAACCGAACGCGACTCGACTTTATTTTCGTTTAAAAACAACAAGTTCCCGGTTCTTGTTGCAACCGATGTTGCATGTAAAGTCGCTAATTATATACCTGGACTCTTGGATGTTACTTTTTTACTCTTGTTTTTAATGCAAGCTTGATGATTTTAATCTTTCAAAACTAACCATTTGCTTTGCTATTAATAGCCCGAGGTCTTGATATCAAGTCTGTCAAGACTGTGGTGAACTACGAACTGGCCAGGGATATTGACTCGCATGTTCACCGAGTTGGTAGAACCGGTAGAGCTGGTGAAAAGGGCGACGCCTACTCATTGCTGCTGGATGGGTCCGACTCGGGGTTTGCGTCAAAGCTGTATAGAAACTTGGAATCTAGTGGCTCCTTTGTCCCAGATGAACTGGCCATGCTTGCTCATAAGGTAGCTTATTGATTTTTTATTCTTTTTTCTTTATATCATTTCATTACATTTTCTACTCTTGCTTTGAATTGAGTTTGTCTTACTTGGCAGCAGGGGCCCAGTTTTATTGCCCGTTTAACATTATTACAAAAACAAATATCAATGCCTTTTTTACTTCAACTTATTGTGTTTTAGGATCCACGTTTCAATAAATATGAAAGGTTTGGTGGGAAAGACAGGTCAAACAGACAAAATCCCAACAACATCAAGATCAACCCTCTGAACAACCCAAACCTTTCCCCAATGGTGCAAGGGTCAAGACTTCCAGGAAACAAGTCAGGGATTGGCCAGTCTGGTTTGTCCAGCCATAGTAAAAAACAGCAAGCAAACAGCTCATCTTTTATCAGTTTCACAAAAGCAAGCTCTCAGGCTGGTGGAATGTACGGCCTAGACTCAACCACCCCAACCAGCAACATTTATCATACCAACACGTCCAATGAAAACAGTAACTCTTCTAGGAACCCATCGGACCATGGCGACAGTGGTCAGAGTCCATCTGATCCGACCTATACTGATCAAACCAAACCTGTAAAAAAATCCCGCTGGTCTTAACTATTGCTGGCGATATTTTTTTTTTTTTACTGCGCCTGACCATCATATCTATTTGCCTTTGAAACTGCTAGTTTTTACGCGTTTTTATTTTGTTTTTGTTCACATTTACTCGTATACAAAAGATTTCTAGACACAATTACCATCACTATTTTCAATTTTGCATCAAATAATGCTACAACTAAAAGCTATACTATTTGAACTCTTTATTTTCCTACTTTTCTTTGCATTTTCTACTTTTCATTACATTTTCTACTTTTCTACTTTTCTTTATGTTTGATTATCTTTGCACCTTGTTGTTTTTCACTTTGATCCTGTGTGTGGTTGAGTGGGTAGTCGAGCGGCCATATACTAGTCATTGGTCCACAGTAGTGTTCTTGCAGCTTTTTATGTATTTTGTACGTAAACCCACGTGTTGCTATTACCAATGTTATTATTCTGGAAGTCTAACTCGCTCTCAGGCTGGTTGGTATTCGAATTACAACTGTATATACATTTTACCAACATCCCTCAAAGCCTTTGTATTAGCTATACCTTCCCAATTCAACTGCGCTTTGTTTATAGACCTTTTCGACATACTGTTTGACTTTTTTTTTTTTTTTTGGCCAATACAATAGTCCGAATACAAGCAGTTTTTTTGTTTTATTTACTTTGAAAATTCTCGAATTCCGTGCATGGTTGCTTTGTAAACTGGAATAAATAATAGAAGGATGTTGGAGAAAAATATGACTTTGGAAATAAATGTTGCGTTACCGTTTGGCTTTTCAGACTTGATGCTGAAATAAAGCCATATTCCTTTTTTTTGAATAGTAACAAACACAGAAATTGGTTTTTGGCGTGCTAAATAACACAAAGTTTTTGAAATATAACACAGGGAGCTTTCTTAATTATATTTCCTTTGAGCTCGATCTGATCTATAAATGAAAGACCCTTGGATGACTTGACCTAGAAATATCACAACTCGTCTTCTAATATTTTTTTGAGTCTAAATAACAGTACAGTTTAGTTTTATATCAAATTTAGCCATATTTATACAACACAGTATAATTAGTTTAAAACATTCACAAAAACCAGATATACCAGATATACCACTTCCGATGAGTGTAAAAAGCAAAGAATCGGTGCAGTACATTGACAGCAAAGTTGAAGAACTGCGCAGCTCGATTGACACAACCCATGAAGGTCATGATAATGTTGACATCTTTATTGAGCAATCGTCCAAAAGTCCCCAGCTACACAAATTCCCAGACAATAACTATTGCTTTGGAAAGCTCTCAAAGTCCGCATTTATTATTTCTATTATCCTAACAACTCTTTTTGCAATATTTGTTGCGCTGATTTTGTTCTTTTTTATTCCCAGAGAGCCAGGAGTCAAGGCTATAAAGATACTAAACGGAAAGGCTCTGAATAGCCAAGGTCCTGTTAATTCTGCCGATTTTATGCCTAAAGATACTATCGTTGGAAACGTTATTTCCAGGACAATCCCAATAGCATTTGAACTAGAAATCGAAAACAACAGCTTTTTTGAGATCAAAATCAAAAACATAATTTTACTCTCGGGCTTGGACTCTGTAGACGACAACGTCAGGATTCCTAGCTTCTGCGAAGCCGCGTTGCCCAGCCAATTCGCTATTCCTGCTCGCAAAAAGGGCGCTCCTGTTTTTTTGAACTGTCTCCTCACAACCAAGTTTATAAATAATGAGAATAAGGATCCTCTAGACGTCGTGTCTTACTACGTTGGCAAAAAACTCAGCGGACTGGATAATCGTTTGAACTTGAAGTTGAAAGGCAAAATCAGCTCCACCTTCCTTGAGACAAATACCAGTTTTGGTTTCAGCGTTGGTTTGGATACTAATACAATACAATTTTAACTTGTGTGCGTTTATTTGTATGTACACACTCGTTTTGTGCACTAAAATAGCCTTACCTTTTTTTATCTTAAATATATATATATTTGCTTATTTATTGAAATTCTTGACAAAATGAATAAACCAACTGACACCTGAACCTAACAAAACCATTTCAACAACAAAAATATAAATAAAAACCAAGCATAGCCTGCCCAACCCAATATTCAATGCGAGTGAAGTATTATCGAATGTGTGTGTGCATTTATTTCCAGGCTTAGGTCCACTAGATTGCTTGATCTATGCTCACTTTTTTTTTTCGAAGGAGATATGCCCCCAACAACCCCAACCACCCCCAACTTCCGCAATTATCAAGTCCCAATTTCAGGTATTTGGTGGTATAAAAATATATGGTTGATGTTGGGGACTGTCAGGTGTTGATGAGCATATGCCCTATATTTTAATAGTATGGTATAAATGCTTTCATTTTCTAAATGCCTTGCTTTTATATATTATCTCGCTAAACTATGGTCGGACTGTTACGAGTTCCTTCACCAGTTCAAAACTTCTATATAATGAGCCAAAACGAACCAAATTTACAACATAAAACAGCTTATTTTAGGATCTTTGAATCCGCAAACCATCAAAATAAGTCTTCCTTTCCAAATACTAATAAAAATTATAAAAATTTACCTGCCAACAGCATTCCTGGATGTTATATCGCCAGTTAAATAAACCGCCGACCAAATAAATCGCCAACTAAATAAACCACCAACTAAAATTTGAAAATAAGGAACAATAAAACTTTGGGCAACATAATAAATTACAAGGAGCAAACGCTTGAGTCTACTACACTTGATAACGGTATTGGAGACAATATGCAATACGCCATGGACCAGGACGAAGTACAAACCCAACTTATGTGTGGAGACGCAAACTCGCGTCACTCTGTATACGAATCAAGAAAAAATGTGCTGGATTCTTTCAAGTCAAGCTCATCGACAGTAAATTTGAACTACTCATTTGAAGACGCTGATCTAGAAAAGAGCAGCCGTAGGAATAGATACTGCTGTGGCTACATGTCCAAAACAGCATTCATCTTTTTGATGGTGATAATATCACTGATGTCTTTAGTAGGCGTGTTTATTATTGCTTTTTTAGTAGTAATGATGTACTACAGGGCTTAGCAACTAGCACCATGGGCCAATTTAGCAAAATGGGACATCCAACGTTTATTTTACCTTCAGAATATAAATTTATACGAACAACGCCTTAGTAGAGCTGTAATAAAAACAAAGACAAAAACGTATCTATGGCCTTTGCTCACTTCCAAGGACAAATTGGTTACAAGAATTAAGCCTGTAGTTTTAGTTATCTGTTTGTTTTACCTAGTTATTTTCAATAAAGCGCACATTCTCCAAAGTTGAAATCGTAAACGAAAGTGAAAGTGAAAAAATATGTGTTTTATTGATTAATTAATTAAAATTTTAATACAAGTGTAATCGCGGTATTAAGTTGGCGAGTGAGGTTTAATATTCGGGACACTTGAAGTGATTGGAGCATAGAAAAAATGGCATATGAAAATATATTGGAGTTGGTAATTAAAACACAAAACCTGCCAGTTAAATCATTTAACCATATAGTTAAAGGCAAAAATAAGCAAATCGGATAAATTATACACTTTGATCGCAGCTGCCGACTTTTTTTTTTTTTTCTGAAAAAAATATTATTAGTTTAATTTTACTTAGTTCTCGAGTAGCCTTCAACTTTTAACGGTACTAAATGTATTTTTGAGTATTGTTTTTTCTGGCTGCTTTTGTTTTGCTATATCACCATTCTTTTTATAAGTAGCACAGCCTTCCTAACAATATAAACATTACTCAACCCGTACTCAACGTAGGGGATAGATTCATATCAATAAACCAAGTCAAATCGGATTAAAGCAGATCGAAAAAACTTTTTTTGAAATAGTTTCTGGATTTTAGCGATCCAAGGGCGGAAAAGAACAAATAAGAATAAAGGAGCAGTATCATTTGAAATGAAAATAACACACGAGATAATAGACTATAGCCATTTTATTCCGGGAAAAGTGGTAACACTTGATTGTAGGGATGTAAATGAAAAAATAGAAAACAGCACTGTAAATTTTGATTCGTTAAAAGTGGTCACTTGGAATATCGAGCGGGGGTACAAGTTGGAAGAGGTGATATGCATGCTTGACGAAATAGACGCAGACATTTTATGTTTACAGGTATTAATGGACAGCTTTTGACATTTAACATCTGTTTACGTGTTAGCTTTGCGTGAATGGCAGCAAAGTTATTGCTTAATATAGAGTCATAGATACTAAAAATAAAATTATTGTGGGCTGGTGATATAAGGATGAATTGTTACCACTTTGGGGAGGAGGGAAGAATTTGTGTTTAAAACGCGAGAAATGATTGAAATGAATAATAGGAATTGGATATTGGGAATGAGCGTAGTGGCAATACAGACCAGTTCAAACAAATATGCGGCCGGCTCAAAATGAATGGTGGGTATGTGACAGAGTTTGTAGAAGTCAAAAGTCCTATTCGATCGGATTTCCATCAAGGCGGAGGTGTTCATGGAAATGCTATTCTGAGTAAGTTCGATATGGTGGTTGAATCTGTAGAGCACAGACACCAAGCTTATGACTGGAACAACAAAGGAATTGATTTAAACGAGCCTAGGATAGGTGGACGGTATATTATGAAGGCAAAGATAGAAATCCCAAACAATGGAACGATTTTGGCGTTTAACACGCATTTCGAGGTGAGCAAAATGGACCACAATTATTTATTTTACACATTTTTATGGGATGGGCGGAGTAAAGTTGGGTTTGAAGATTGACTGGGCTGTATTTTATCAGACTTTGTTATTAAAACGCTTGTATGTACACCGTCTTTAGTGCTTCACTGGGATTGTGGGAAGGGTTGGTCAATTAAGCGACGTGATGAAAGAGAGTAGGGAGAATGTTGATAAGTACCCACACCAACTGGTGTTTGGAGATATGAACACCTTTGCACACTCAATAGCCAGATTTTCGCCAATTCATTGTGTAGACAGATTTAGATGGGCGTCGATATTCCTGCTTGAGCCAGAATGGTGGTATAAGAAAATACTAAACCACTTTGTAGTTGATAGCAAACACAGCAAACCATTGGATAAGAATAAAGTGCTAGAGTCGCAAAACGGGTCCCAAACGTGGTCAGATAAAATAATCATGTCGACTGTCAACCCGAACTGGTATGAGCCATTTGACCCTACATTGGACTTTACAATATCCAACCATGCAAGCTTTATGAGAGCCAAGGTAGACTGGGCGTTTGTCCGAAACTTCAAAGTGCTGTCCAAAGGAATGAAGAACAACAATTTTGAGATATCTGACCACAAGCTCTTGTATTTAGATATTGCCTTTGGCGACTCGGAGACACTAAAATCCCAGAAGGAATTGGTTGAAGACCGCGTTTCCCAGATTGATAAAAATATAAGAAATCGGATTAAACTTGCCAGCATAATTGGCGGAAGCGCATTCGCATTGATTAGTTTTTGTACATACAAGTTTAGATGATTTTTTTTCCTTTGCTTTATATTTTATAAAGTTTAAATGACTTATGACTTATGATTTTTCGATTTTTTTTAATGCTTTTTATGTTACATGTTTCTTGTTTTAGTTTATAGTTGCATCATGTATGGATGCTAATGTTGTTTTTTTAAAGTAATAAAAGCATTTGTTCTGTATTAAAGTAGACACACCCTTGATTTTGGCCAACATTTAGGTTTAAATGGATATTAACTGGGGCTATCAAACAGCTTTAAAGTAACACTATTGCGGTGATATGTTACGTGAAATTATACTCGCGTCTTAAACATGTTTTTTTTTTACTTCATTACTGACTGACAGTATTTATTCAGGTACATTGTTGCGATTTTGTTTTTACTTGATTATATTGTGGATGTACAATTTTTTTTTTTAAAAAAAAGAAACAAAGTGAATAATAAATTAACGCGTATGGGTAACAGGTCAGCCAATGCTGCTTTATCCTCTCTTGATCTCCTCCCATAAAAGAACTATATCCGATTCCGTACAAATAAAAACAAAAAGTCGGTATTTAGCATTCGAATATTCAACTTGGGCATCAGCAGCCAAAAGCCAGTGTTACTTTATGTGTACATAGATTTTTCCAACTATACCAATGCCACTTTGGCGTATATTATATTATATATATATCTTACTTTTTAAATCGTCCCGTGTCAGTTGATCCTTATACTTGTCAAAGTTGAAAAAGTTTGGCGAGATAGGCGGTGACACAGGTTCGTCATCAGGATCGTGGTACTAGAAATTAACAATAAGAGTTAAATTAGGAACCGAGTTAAGAGCAGTATTGGCGAAATATGTATTTTACAGCGAATCTGTGGTATCTATAAGCTCGGTCTGGATATGAATTATTAGCACTATATCTTTTTTATCCGTGTATACGTATTGTGACTTACTGGCTCCAAGTATGGGTGTTTTAGAGCATCTTCAGCTGAAATTCTGTTTTTGGGGTTGAAAATCAGCATCTTCTCCATCAGGTCAATAGCTATAAATAACATTATAAAAGTCGAGATTCTATTTATTTAAGCTTTTTTTTGGTAATTAAAATGGTTTTAGTTGATCGCATAACAGTGTTGTTTGTATTTTTGGTTGCATTTATGATTTACCTGCTGGACTGGCTTTTGGAAATAGTTCAGTAAAGTTCGCCTTTTTCTTCAAAGGGAGACTTCTAATATAATCTCTTGCCTACTCGAAATTTTTGGGGTTTAACTTTCAGCTGTTAATTTATGCATTTCTTTTTAAAGTAACACCCGCTTTGCACCTGAACTATATTTTTAGTTGCGCAATTGAATCATACTTACTCTGCTGCTCTTAATTCCGACATAATCGTCCATGCTTGGGGTCCCAAGAACTTCTAGGATCAGCTGGAGCTGGTGGTGGTCTATATAGTTAATAAATCGTCCGTTTAGTTTGTGCTACAAATACGGTGACTCTCAGCTTGAGCTACACTAGTCATGGATCTTGTACACGCCTTTTCTTTTTCTTTTTCTTTTTTTTGGAGCATGAAGGGGTGAGAGAGGGGAATTCAAACTTACAATCTCTGCCTGGAAACAGTGGTCTACCGCTTAGCATCTCTGCTAAAATGCACCCAACTGACCACATATCAATGGCCTTTGTGTACTCTTTAAACGTGAGCATGATCTCTGGTGCTCTATACCATCGTGTTGCCACATACTCTGTCATGAAGCTTGAACCTTTGTCGTCGCCCATATTAACTCCTCTTGCAAGCCCAAAATCGCACACCTTTAGTTTATGCAGGTAAATACAAATGTTAAGTTTGTGTGTTTTGGTCCTCAGCGCTTCCCTTAATCCATCATATTCAAGCACTCCATGAAACTTGACCAATCAGATATACTTGGATATATTTATATATATGTTTTTGTCTCTTGAAGCACCTTTGACTTAGCAGGCCCAAGTATAAATGGCCAACATTTACAACAAATGCTGAACTTACCTTCAAGTCGCAGTTGGAATTCAGCAGCAAGTTGCTTGGTTTAAGGTCTCTGTGCAGCACATTTGCCGAGTGTATATACTTTAACGCCCGTAAAGTCTGGTATATAAAATATTGAATGTGGTCATCACTCAGATTTTGAGTCCGGATAACTCGATGCAAATCTGTCTCCATCAGTTCTTGGACAAGATAACTACAATCATACAACACAGTAGTAATAACATCACATCTCAGTGCTTGGCTCGTCACGAACTCACTGTTTTGATAAACGGACAGCTTAAATCACATTAATGGAGTTGCATTTGCAAAATATCCGCTATTATCTTTTTGTTTCAATCTTACACTTCATTGAACTGACTAAACTCTGCCGGTATAATCGTATCCAGTATTGATATAATCTAAATTCAAAAACATTCCAAAAAAAAAAATCAAGAGAACTCCGTTTGAGTTGATTGCTCGTACATGTCTGTTTTCGTCAAATTCAATTCTTTCTATCAGAGAAAACCATATATATATATTTGTCGCTTTGGATAAAAGAAATTATTCAATAGACAGTTACATTTTCGTGGTTAAAAAGCTTTAACAACTTGATTTCACGGAGCGTTCTTAGACAAAACATGGAATGATCAAACGGCTGTATCTTTTTCGCTGCTACTTTCTGCTTTGAAGGCAAGTGTATAGCAGAACTATTCGATATCCACACATACACCAATGCATATAATTCATTTACTTTTTACACTCATCAATGTATTGCTAACAACAGCCCCAAGTTTTCGTTTCTTTGTTTCTCTACTGTTTTCTCTTTCACTTGTTTTTCCCGCTCCACTTTTTCTTGTAGAGTCTTAAACATTCTGTGATAGTGTAACAGCCATATTTTAGTTTAAACCCAAATAACTTACCATACTGTTCCGTAAGCACCTTCGCCTATAATATTCAGCAGCGAGTAGTCGTAGCCCAAATTGAAGGTCTGCAGTTTCTTTTGGATTTTTTCTGAAATCTCCGAATGCTTCTTCTCTCTCATAGACTCGTACGCGTGTTCCTCCGTCATGTAACCTGTATGCTCCTCGTGCTCGTTCATTTGACCCTCTACATCTCCGTCCATTTGAATTGATATTTTGGATACGGCGTGTATCACTAGTCTCCTTTATTGTTAGTTACTGCTGCTCAGGTTTTGACAAGCTCTTTAAGTTATCGATGTTTGCCTTGTTGCTACTTTTGTTTTATATTATTTTTTTTGAGACTGATTCTCACTGTTTTTTTGTTTGTAAAGCCTACTGGAGTTGGCAACGTGCCTTTTTGTCGCTTTTTTTTTTTGAAGGAATCCAATTGATTCTTGTTGCTCCGAATGTGTTTATCGGTGCTTACTATAAAGGCTACACCGTGACAGACAGTTTGCTCTTTAGTATATCCTCATTCCAAAATATAAATGTATCCAAGGACGTGTATGTATACTCTTACTTTTTCTGCGCTTCTTGGATTTATCCTTTCTACCTGCTTATTAAGGTGGCTATAGTTTTTACCACAAAGACTATGGTGCTTTGTGTTTGTTAAATGAAAGCTTTTTTTTCAGTGTAACCAGTCTGGGCCAGCCAAGTTAATTGTGTTAGCGTTGATATTAAAACTACACTCTATTTGACTGTGGTGGTGATATTATTGATGGTTTTCTTTCTTCCAAAGCTCAACCTTGTTGCGATTTATTTTCTCTAGTTTTAGGGTGCCTTTGGATCCTTTTTATATTCCTGAATTGTTGTTTGCTTAAAGCAAATTTGGAATCCAAGTTCGGTTTTTTCTATGTAGTACAACAAAAAAAAAAGTATTTATTTATTTTTAGCCATTCAAGTTATAATTCGAAAACGTAATAATGTTTAGGCGACCATCAAATTGTTTGCCACATAACCTACCCAAAAAGCCTATTAACACTGTTAATTTAACCTTGGAATTGCAATATCGACAAAGTTAATCTCTTATTGTATTAGCAATTCGTTCGACAAAATAAAGCAAAACAAAAATACTGTTGAAAAAAAAAGTCTGTTATATTACCGCAACTAAAATTAAATATAATTCCCAATCGTAAATTCACAGAGAAAAATAATCGACGGAAATGCCTCCCATTGCCCTTCCAACAACAATCATATTATGGATAGAAAGAGTCTTTGAGCTTGTCTTTAACAAGCAAGGGCGATGCTGAAAAGGCAAAAATATCCCGCTTAGGCTACTATTGCCAAAGCAAAGGCAACAATAATCACCGAGCCCGTTTAGCCATTGAAGAAAACACCAGCTTTCAAAATATAAAGTAGTTTCAAAGGCGTTTTTTGTTGTTTTTTTTTTTTTTACAAAGTTGTTAATAACAATAAGACTCCAATTGCAATGATGCAAAGCTCCCAAATCTAATTAGCAGTGTTTTCCTTTGATTGTAGCCAAAGCGAGCAATGCTTTTTGACTTGTTTTGATAGTAACAATCTACCGAGTTGAATTTTTATAAACTCTACGAGTTTGGCTTTTCGTTTATTAGTTGTCGGCACTTTAAGACTTTTGATTGTCTAGTAATACTTTGTAAAAAGCAACAAAGGAAAAAAAAACATAGTCTATGCTACCTTAAAACACGAGAGGTGTAAAAACTAGTGGTCACTCGCTGCTTTGACTCCATTTATTGTTAATGTAAATGTTGTTACTATAAATAGAAATTGTGGGTCTCAAGTAAAGAAATAAAATTCGGAGTAAGGGTGTGTTCAGCTAAATAAGTTCAATTGTAGCACAATTAGTTGAAACATGACCGTTTCCCAGAAATTGCGCAATATTTTCTTTTAAAAAAAAAGGCGGTTTAGTAGAATATTTTGGACTCCGTTATTGTTACCAGTAGTTCAGATCTGAAATATGGGTATTTCATCGAATTTGAGAATAAAATCTGAAAAAAACACGGAATCAATCACCAAAAACTACCGGTATATACAAGTAAGGGTGGTGCTTTTAAAGTTGGACGCAATGTTTTGTTGTATAGGTTCCTGTGAACTAACCTTTCTGTTCATCAAGGCGGTAGCAGCCATTTTTGGGTTACGTACCAAGCAGTTACAAAATAAACAGCACACTTGTGAATTTGTACCGTGAATTCTCTGTCAATTACCAGTTTGTTTGAAAAATTTGGCCTGTGTGTTTGCTTTTAAGATAAGCCTGTGTCTTCTTATATTTATGTTGCTTCGCATTAAAGTCAAACCAATGCTAATAGCGTGGTATGTATTTATCCAAACTCCTAACTATTAATACAAAGTTGCTGCTTTAACCAGCATCAGATGGCTTGGTTGGGCTTTTAAAAATAGTTGCAGCGTGACAGAATCAAGGGTTAGCAATACTCTAAAATTTTAACTTGCCTTCTTGGCTCAGTTGGCAGAGCGTCTGCCTAGTAAGCAGAAGGTCATCGGTTCAATTCCGATAGAAGGCAATCACCTATTTAGCCTGATTAGCTCAGTGGTAGAGCGTTGGTCTTGTACTGTAGTGACAACCAAAGGTCGAGTGTTCAATCCACTCATTAGGCAAAAATATCTTTTTTTCTCTTTTATTTGTTTTTTGTTGTTTGTGTTGGCTTACAACTGCTGTGTATGAGGGAGGTAGTGGGTATTTTGAGATGGTCTTTTTAAGCTGAGGATGATATTTTATTTTATTTCTCTTCTTGAAATGTATATTCTAAACTGAGTTTATTTTGTAGAAACTTCGTACTTGGGTCGATTTTTTTCGATTTTATTTTCTAATTTGGTTTAAGCCAATGGGTTTGTTCAACATGTAATTTCCTGTTTATTTATTAGTAATACAAAGGTGCGAATAATCCAAAAATGGTAGATACAGACTTTTAGTTGGCTGTTTGGTTAGTTTGCACTTTAAAGCTAAAAATCTTAAAGAAATGGTTCATTGAAAAGCAAGAAAATCGTAAATCATAAATTAGATTGGAGCTTTGTTCAAAAGCAAATTAATGGGCTTTTGATTTGTTGAAAGAAAAAAAAAAGCAAAAGAGAATGAAAACGAAGCGAAGGTAATTTAGCAGCATGGTAGATTTCGAATTGCGCAAGAAAATGGGATAAATAATTGGAGAAAGGGGGAAAAGCGACTAACTGGATCAATGAATATTGTTGGTTGATAAGTGAGGTATAAATGTATTAAATAGGTATTTAGTTGGCAACAATCACACATTAATAATTTTTTTTTTATCGAGTGTTTATAAAAAAAAATAGCAGAAAATAGTTGATAAAGCCGATTTGGTGATTTAGCGTTGATAAAAAAAACCAAGCTACTTGTAAAGTAATTCAAAATCTTGGACTAGAAACTAAAAGATTGGAAAGGGTAATAGAAGAAGGGAGAAAAGCAATAGCAATAACAATAACAATTGAGCAGCCAGCGATTCCAAGAAAGCCGGCGAAAGGATAGAAACAGGAAAGAAGAGTATATACGACAGTAGTGAATAAAGTAGAAAGAAAAGAAATACTCGCGGATCAAGATCGATTACAGCTTCAAAACCGAAAACGGAATAAAGATTAGAAATGATTAATCAATCTATTAGACAATTGATAAATTTGGCAGCTAGACCAAACCCATTAATAAGGAGGAGTGTGAATGAAAATGGGATCAAGAGATTTTCAAGTATGGTGTGCTCTGCAGGCGTGAGAAATGTACAAAATAACAGAGTTGGGTTATTTGGGGAAATGATGAAGACTGTTGTTGGAAAAAAGAGCAATCAAGTGGTAATTATGCCAAAGCAGGGGAAAAGGAGCATGGCGACGTTGCAGCAGGTGATTAAGGGGTGCAGGAAGCGTAAAGCAAAGAGAACAAAAACGCCAGCGTTGGAGAAATCGCCACAGAAGCGGGGTGTGTGTTCAAAAGTATACACGATGAAGCCAAAGAAGCCAAATTCAGCTGTGCGTAAGGTAGCAAGAGTGCGGTTAACTAACGGGAGGTCTGTTATAGCCTATATTCCGGGAGAGGGACATAATTTGCAGGAGCACAGTGTGGTTCTAATTAGAGGTGGAAGAGTGCCGGATTTGCCGGGAGTGATGTATCATATTGTCCGTGGTGCTTTAGATTTCCAGGGTGTGCAGGGTAGGACTGTTAGTCGTAGTAAGTATGGTACACCTAAACCAAAGAAATAAGTTTGGGGAACTCTTGTTACTAGTTTTTTTTTACACATTCATTTTTTTTATTTTTTCACTTTTTATTTGCTTTTTATTTCACTTTTTATTTACTTTTCTTTACTACTAAACTATTCGTATACGTTTATATATATTTAAACCAATACTAAAGTTTGGAGACTAGAACGTTTATTACGAATTCTTGATAACAAGATGTGTTGTTTAGTATTTCCATATTGTTTAATACGTTTAGTATGTTTGCATTGAACAGGTTGTGTTTTCAAAACAAGAAAACCAAGATAAATATCAAGAAATTATAAAAAAATAGTGCTTATGAAAGAGTGCGAGAATAAGGTAGTAGAGTTATGAGATGGGGTTATTTTGATACAGAGGGGCTGAAAAGCACGCCAGCGGCATAGCTGACAGAAGAGTCGGTGATTGTGGAAGATTTGCTGGATTGAGAGTAGTCGACAAAGGCAAGTTCAAGGTTGGGATTATCACTGGAATCGTCGCTAGAATTGCTGTTGTTGGGGCCAGATGGATGTGCGGAATCGTGTTTGATGGCGTCAATGGCCTCTAACAGAACCATTATTGGGTGTCTGCCACATATGGTGTTTTTAGTTTTGACAAGGTAGTTATGGAAAGTGGTAGGGTTTAGCGATGACAGAGAGAACATGGCTTCATAGTCGAGGTTTTTGATGGCTTGATGGATGGGCAGGCTGTTTGAGATGTATTGTTTGTATGAGCTTGGTTTTAAAAACGTTGGATTGTCTGAAGGTGAGCGTTCGTTTTCCGAGTAAAACGTGTACTGGAAGCGGGACCCCCAATGACAGAAATCCGAGGAAATGACGAATAGGTTTTGGTGATCGGCGAGAAACGGTTTGAGCAAGGCGCCATAATAGCCTTCAGATTTGCGTGACAAGTTTCCGACTATTATTGGAACTATTTTTACAGAGTTTAAAGCGCTGGGCTTTGTGTTGGTTGGGTGTGACAAGCTGCTATTGGCGTCTTTGTTGAATATTCTGTATAGAAATGGAACCAACATCTCCAAACTGTGTTCCTCCTCTTCCTCGCTTCGCTGCAAACTCGAGAATTTACCTAGCTTGCGCAGCTGCTCAACAACTATCCAAACCCAGTTAGTTATAAGACAATTATCATTGTTAGTGCAGTCCATAAATGTTACTGTAAGTCATTCGCTTATTTAATTAATTATTCTTTATTTTTCATGTTTTTTTTTCTTTCTTTTTTTTGGGTTTACCGGCTGTATCGACTTGAAAGTTCCCCAGTGGTGTTTCCCAATGCGTGCAGACAGAAAGAGCGCAATCGTCCAAGTAAACGTGGTGAGATGGACCAAGCAAGAATATTCGTTTTCTATCAATTGTTTATTTTAAACAACACTTTTAAAGTTGAAGCTTTTACTCTACAACCACACTCATATATACCTCCCCCCCCCCCACGACCACTCTTCTCCCACATACTAAACAAATAGCCCCAAGAAATAACTAGTAAGAAAAATGATTTTTTTTTTAAAAAAATAAAACAAATTACATTTTGGTTGTATCAATGTTCTTATATGCGTAAGCTGCAGTTCTTCCACAATAAGAGTATCCAGCATGTCTACAGCAACACCAAGAATAAATCGTGTCAACAAACAACATGAAAAGAAAAGAAAAGTGTGGTGTGGTGTTGGTTACATGTGACGGAATAGTATACTTACGGTGCAATAATAGCACGAACATTTCCCAAGTTGCCAAGGTCGATTTCAGAGTCGAATTCAGAGTCGAATTCGGTACGAATTTCAGTTTGAGGGATAGGATTTGGAATTTGATTGTTGTTGTTGTTGCTGTTGCTGTTATTTCTGTGGAGTTTAGAAATGTCGTGTAGATTCAAAGGAACTGAACTGAGCCAATTGTCAAGTTCCTTGGTTAATACGGTGGGGTTTGCAGTGTACCACGAACCTGAATGCACAGCTTCTCTAATAACCTTTTTCATTGTTCGTTGTAAAATAAATAAAGTAAATCTTGGTTTTTATTTTTTTGTTTTAAATGAATAGAAATAGAAAAATAATAAAAGCAAATAAACAGATAGTTGACTTGGTTAATTTAATATTTGTAATGTATTGTTATATTGTTGAATTGGTGAGAGTTGTTGGTGCTGAGATTAAAAGCTATTTTAGAAGGGAAAAAAAATAGAAAACAATGTAAAAACAAACCAAATAATATAAAGTATAACCAGATTAAAATTAAAAAGTAAAAAGTAAAAATTAAAAAGTAAAAAGTAAAAAGTAAAAAAGTGAAGAGTAAATAATAAAAAGTAAAAAGTAAAAAAAAGAAAAAAGAAAAAAAAGAGGTGAATTTGGGAGAGAGAGAGACAAAAAGTTGGATTAATCTTCCTCATCAGCACTCTTTAGCCAATCAACAAAGCTGGCCATAGGTTCAATACTGGCAGCAGATCCAGTGGAAGCACGAGTATCAAACCAGGACAAAAACACATCCTCATCAAACAGCTCACTCAAAAAGAACATTTTTAGGAGGTTGTTGATTGAAACGTTCCAGTCAGATCTGGCACTGGCATCGTAGTTCAACAGGGTTTCAAAGGCAGAAAACAAGCTGTGTTGGTCAATGGTAACAACGCTTCTCTTAATCAAAACGAGGCGGTCCTCAACAAAGGAGCGCATTATCTTGCCTCTTGTTGGGCCAAAGATTCCACATATCAGACCAACCAGGAGAGACTTTTTGGAGAGGGGAGTTCTCAGCTCAGTGCGGGAAATGAACTTGACTTCCTCGGCTATTGGGCGGGAGATCAAAGTTGGCTGAACATCCCTTGCGTCACCATAGAAATACTGGGAGTATGTTTGCATGAGCATCTTTTCGGCCTGCTGGATCTTTGTCTTTGCTGAGCTGTCGCCCAACTCGCCTAGGCCAGGCGGCTTGGTTGGCATTCCTGAGGCAGCTTCGGAGTTTGGGTTTACCGGAGACATGTTTAGGAGTCTTGGGTCGTTGTTTCTATCGATGACCATCATTTTTCGTGGCTTATCGTCGCCACCAAAATACCGCAGCCTGTCAATTTCCGACTTGGGTGGAATTCCGGTAGTGTTTCCGGTAGTGGTAGTTGGAGTTCCTGCAGAGTTTCCGGTAGTGTTTCCAGCAGTGTTTTCAGTAGTGGTAGTAGTAGTAGTAGTAGTTGGAGTTGGAGTTGGAGTTCCGGTACCTTTAGTAGGAATATTGGACCTTCTTGCTGGGGGAACATAGAGGCCAGTTTTCTTTGTTTCTGGGGACAAGGAGTCTTTTGGTAGCAGCTGAGGTTGAGTTGGGGGATTTTCTTTAGAAAGTTTATCAGTTTCTGAAGAGTCAAGATTGGAGTGATTATCTGTATCATTGCCGTAATTAGTAGTGGTACTGGCAGCATTGTTGTTGGGAATTGATGAAGATGATCCTGGTAATCTGCCACCCCAATTAGCGTTTGATCTGGTTCCAGGCCCAAAGTAGGTGTTTTCGTTTGTACCAGCACGGTCGTTGGGGGGAATCCCGGTGTTGGTGTAGGGCTTTTGGGGGTAACCCCGTTGTTTGTTGTTGAAACTAGTAGAACCAGAATTATAGTTGTAATTATCATTATTGTAATTGTTGTTGTTATAGCCTCTTTGGTTATAGTTTTGACTTTGATTGTAGTTTTGGTTTTGATTGTTGTAGTCAAATGAGGATGATGTATGTGATTTGTACGCTGGTCTTTCTCGGAGTTCATCGGGTCCGTGTGCATAGTTACAGCTTTCGCCTCTTGGGCAACCTCCACTTAACTCGTACTTGTCGCACAGGTTAGTTTTGTATAGTGGATTTTTTTCAGCCGAGTTTTCGCCTCTATCATAATCTCTACTTTTGTCTCTGTTTCTATCATAATCTCTGCTTTTGTCTCTACCTCTTTCATAATCTCTTTCTCTACTTTGAGGATTAGTATTGACAAATGTACCTGTTGTTGTTGTTGTTGTGGATTGTTGTCTGATTCTTAATTCGTTTTCTCCGTGTGCAAATACACATCTTTGTTCGTATGGACATTCTCCTGTTTCAACAAACTTTTCACACATTTTTGTTTTGTAAAACGCATTTTCTGCTTGATTGAAAGGCTGATACGTTCTGTTACCTCCACTGTTGCCTCCACTATTGCTGTTATTGTCGTTATTGTAGCCTCTTTGGTTTCTATACCCTCCTGCTGCCATTCCTTCTTTGCGGCCGTACGACCCTGAACCCTTGTAGCTATTGTGGTCATTATAATTGCTGCTACTGCTTCTATCTCTATTTTGTTCCCATCGTTTCTGACTATTACCACCATAATTGCTGTTACCACTATAATTAATGTTAATGTTGCTATTGCTATTGCTGTTAATGTTACTATTGTTGTTATAGTTTCCTCTTCTTCCTCCACTCATGCTTGATGATTGGCCATAATCCTTATAGTCTCTTTCATATGTTTCTCTTCTTTCCTTTTCCTCAAGTTCCAGCGTAAGTCTTGACAGTTTTATTGAGTTTTCGTCGTTTACTTCTTCAGACGCCCAATCATCAACCAGATCATGTTCCTCATCTGCCCAATCACCTCCATAATCCTTTATTCTCCATGATTTTGCTACTGATGTTGAAGTTGCTCCTATTCCTACTCCTGTTCCTACTCCTATTCCTGCTCCTGCTCCTTCTGTTACTACTTCTGTTACTACTTTTGATGATGACAAGGATGACGGTAAAGTTGGAATCGCCATTGGTTTAGTTTGTGTCTGTGTCTGTATTTCTCCTCTTCTCGCACTTGACTCTGTTGCTCGTGCCATTTGACCTTGTCCTTCTACCTCTGTTCTTGTTCCTGGTCCTGGTCCTGGTCCTGTTCCTGTTCCACCATTACTATTGCCCCTGTAGTATTCTCCGCCTCTAGTATTGCCTCTATACCCTCCTCTATCCTCTCCATACCTTCCCCCCGTGTTACTGTTACTGTTACTGTTACTGCCACCACCAATTCCCTTTTCTCTGCTCCATCTATCCACCCTGTTGTTTCTGTCCACTCTTTCCCCTACATTCCCTCCCATCCTTCTGTCTTCTACGCCATCCCTCTGTCCTCCACTCACCCTGTTTTGTGGTCCTCCATATCTGTTTCCAACGCTTTTCACCCACTCTCCCCGCTTAGACTCCACATACTCCTCTGCTTTCTTCAGCATATCCTGTACGTTCTTGTACATCACTTTATCCAACGCCTTCTCTAAATTATACCACCCAAACACAATCCCTCCGCTGTCTACTATTGCCTTTGGCGAGTACGCATTCTCCATCACTCTTCCCAAAAAAAATACCGCCTTGTTCACCTCATTCCCACTCAGGTACTGTATTTGTGCCCGGAACTCCTCCTCTGCCTTTACATCCTTTGCAGACAAACTTGTCAACTCTAACGTTGTCCTCATAGCACTTCTATTCCACATTGTTATCATTCCACCATGTTATTCCCTCCCACATTACTTTATCCCATCTACTTTTTTCTTTACAAATTTCCTTTATACAACTCTCTTTCTCCCTCTTTATCTCTCTTTCTTTCTCTCTCAAGCTTATTTTTATCTTTCAAATATATAACCTAAATACACTAAATCAATTCTCACCTTTTTTCATCTTCATTTCCAACTCGTTTTCCTTTTGGCGGTGACCAATGTCTATGGTTTGCAAATGTATCATTGAACAGCAAGTACTCTACCGGCTTGTTGTATGATATTTTGAATACAATCAATCCTGTTGTATTAAACGAATCCATTTTTCTTTTGTGTCTTTTTTTTTTCCTTCGTTTCTTCTGTTTTGTTCTTTAATCTCGTTTCCCTTTTCTTTCTTCTCTATGTATTGTATATATATTCTGTTTTGTAGGGCTTTTTCTTGCTAATGTCCCTGTTGCTGTTTACTCTTTCTTTTATTTCCTTTCTTTTGTTTCTTTTGAATAAAAAAGGTAAGAGTAGTACATTAAACTAAAAAAAAAACTGTCAGCCTATTCAAGTATGGTTCATCCAAAAGAAACTTGTTAGTAAATCTTTCTTTAAATTACACTATTGCTTTTCATAACTACAACCGCTGCAGCTTATACTTTTTCTCTGTATACTTTCTTTCTCTTGATTATTATTTATTGTTTGTGCTTATTGCTTTACCTTCTTTTCTTTCCTTTTTTTTTTTAAAAAAAAAGCTAATAGTTCCTTGTTTCTTACAAACTCGGTTTAATAAATACTCTCGTGTTTTATCTTTACTTGTGCCTTATTTCCCTTCTTTTTATTTTATCCTTCCTTAATTACACTTTGATACCTTTTAGTCGATTTATTTATTTATTTTGCATATATTACTTGCTCATTTAATCTCTCCCCTCCCAATTGCTTTTTAATTTACCCGAAAATAAACCATCTACCATACTCTTTATTATTCAATCATCATTTCTTTCTTTCTTTCTTTTACTTTCCATGCTTTATTTTTCTATTCATTTCCTTCATAAACAATCCATCCTTTTTACCATTCGCCTGAATTTGTTGTTTTTCCATTTACTCATTTGTTTATATTTCAAGTATTAGTTATTTTTGTTTTTATCCCTATTTTTATTACTATAATTACGTTTTTATTAAAATATCTGAATCCAACTCCACTACTTAGCCTGTCTATTTTTTATCATCTTTCCTGTTTTATAAGCCTTTTTTCTTTTCTTTCCTGTCTATATTTCCTACTAGCTACTCACTTTTTCCTTCACTTTTTCCTTCGTCTTTTGCCACCATTAATCCTTCATTTGGCTCTCAAATTTACACCAATTTAAATCTGCTATTTTTAAATTCAACTCATTAGTTGCTAATTCCAACTCTTTCTCACTTTTGCTTCTGTTTTTACTAGATTAAATCTGAACATCGGTTTTCCCGGTTTTTGTCTATATATCGCCAGAGCTACATTGTTGGCTTTATTCTAGTTCCAACCTTGATTCATCATATTTCCATTGAAGTATACTTTTCGGTTTTCTTTTGAAACCTTTTTTTTTTTTACTTGACAAACACGCACCTGAATTTAACATTCTCCATCATAACAAATCAAATTTCTTCACTTTGTTTTTTTTTTTTTCCTTTTGTGCGTTTCGGTTGCAATATTTTGTTTTATTTACTTCCTACTTTTCTTTTTTACATTACATTGTTCTCATGATTATACCCCGATTTCAATCGAAACTATTATTATCAACGCCAAAAACAAAACAAAACAAAAAAAGCACACGTTATGGTTTGATATTGACATGATACAAATCATATTTCAATTCAAATCGACCAAGCCCAGTTTTGCTCTGTCGTTTATTAGTACCGTGTACTATTCCTTATCTGGCTATGCCTATTAAAACAAACTAAACGTAACCAAGCTGCTTCTTGAATATATATCCGATCTATCACTATCTGAACCAATAACGCCATGCTATATAAATGATCCTTTGGCTGGGTATTCATCGATAAACATACACTAGACGGTATAAGTGGTAACGATGCATCGAATAGATTGTTTTTTGGAAAAACAAACATGCACAGGATATTCCAATGAACATAAAAGACTACAACACTACGCTATGGGTATGTACCAACAACATATATATGTGTGTGTTATTGGCCTGGGTGGGTGTTATCTTATACGTTCAATGTACTGGGATGTATGGTTCTGTAATACAAGAAGGCGTCGAGTTTGATTTCTTTTTAAAAAATATAGTAGTAGTAAATTCTTTGCAAACAAGTGTTTAATAACTATAAAAGTTAACTATACTATTATAGAAAGATCAAAAGGTTTAGTTTAGTTTACCACCAAAAGAGTACTAGACACGAACAGAATATAAACCAAGAGGCAAGCCATGTTGGAACTGAATTGATCTTTCAGTTTTATATCGTTTAATTCATTTATTTTGAATCACATACAAGCTAAACCAATATATTCAATACAACTGAAACTATCAGTAAACTATTTAAGAGAAAAGAAGGAAAGAAAGGAAATTATGGGTTTGAGAATAAAAAGTGTAACCTTGTTAATGCTAAGCATCTGTGCTTGTTCTTACTTGGAGTTTGGTGTAGCCAAACCTGTAGAGCTTGAGAAAGGCACTAAAGAGCTGCAAAAGAGGATTTTAAACGGCTATAAAGTCGGGATAAAAGATGTTCCGTACATGGTAGGCGTGGTTATGGAGTTCAGATGGGCTGGCAAGAATGACGAGATTTCGGATATTAGTTTCAAGTGTGGCGGGGTGATGGTGTCAAAATTACACGTGCTAACAGCAGCACACTGTTTGTACCATGAAGGAAAAAAGGTGGATTTGTCAGGACTGAGTGTAACGATAAATAGCGATCGGTACTTTGTAAAAAAGCCATATTATGCTGTGGAAAAGGTAACCATTCATGAGAAGTTCTCGCAAGACACCCTTGCAAACGATGTGGCAATCTTGCAGGTTCGGGGTAAGGGGTTTAAGAATCTTGACAAGAGTATCGCCACTTTGCACAAAGATAATTTGAAGCTCCCAATGCAAGTATCAGTTGCTGGGTGGGGAGAGTTGGGAGATATGCAGACAAGCGATGAGGAGAAAAGTTATCTAAGAAAAGCGGAAATAACACTTTTGCCCAACGAACTGGTAAAAAAGTACATTCCAAGCAATTACAAAATAAATGAGAATATGTACCACTACGTCAATATAAACGATACACGACAAATGAAAGGTGACTCTGGTGGACCAGTGTTTATTGGTGACAAGGATAAGTCGGTGGTGGGATTGGTATGCTACACCATTAGCGCAGATGGATTCCGCCCCAACAGAAATAACAAATCCAGGGACGAAAAGGTGTATGGCAAAGTGAGCAGCGCGGTTATCAATGGAATCGAGAAGGTCTATGATATACACGTGTTGGGAGTAACCCCAATCAAGTACCACATCGATTGGATAGACAGAGTGATTCGTTCATAATTACAAGTCATGGATGGTGGTGATCAATAGGAAATATAAGCTGGTTTGGTTATATGTCATTTGCTCATAGTTTACTTGACCAAGTATACCAATACTCTGACAGAATCGGTCAAACGTAGATTTTGTTGTTGTTTTTTATTTTTCTTTCTTACCATTATTTGAATAAACGTTTATGTAAATTGGAAAAAATAATTGGAAAGTGGTGGGGTGTGATATTATCAAGACTCCAGATGGATTTCAAGAGTGGTTAAGGTATGGTTTGGAGAGCATGGTCAAATATAATGTTGTGAGAGAGGCAGAGGTGTGGGTTGAAGATGTGGGAATGAAAAAGTAGTTAGGCGAGTTGGGCGGGTTCAAATGGTTCTACCGAGTATTTGCATTCAATAAATGTGAATTTCAATATACAAAAAAAAGCAAAAGTTTTTACTAGTGAGTTTTATTGGCTGAAACCAGGGATAAAAATCGTTAAACGAATAAATAAGTGAATAAACAAACTAATCAAGTCAAAACTGTAATAAATAAATTAACCAGAATCGAATTAGTAGAAAAAAAAAGAAGAAAAAAAGAGCAAAAAAGCAAAGTAAGAAATCTAGAAGGAAAAAATATATACATAGAAAAAGTGCTTGAGGGAAATCGAGCAAAGTTTTATAAGAATGTTGTTAAATAAGAAACATGAACGTTCAAGGCTAATCAATAAAAAAAGATTCTTGAAATAGAAAAAAAAAAGCAATACAAAAAAAAAGTAGGAAAAATACTGGGCGGTTTAAAAGGAAAAAAAGCGGCGTATTGTTGGAAAGTAGCTTGAAACAAGAATTAACCGAACAAATAAACAAGACACTTTAATTGAGTAAACAAAATAGTTTTATAAAACGTAAAGTTCTCGTTTTTCCAAATTTGTTGATAATAGATCAAATAGAGTCAACAAAAGAAACAGCGGGGGGTATAAATAGGCAAACAGAAATAATATATAACGCAACAATGTCGAAACGGGGGGCAGATATTCAGCTAACACAAGACAATTATGTCAATATACAGGGCCAAGAGGTAGATATGATAGCAATTGGGTGTTGATAAAGCTTTGCGGACTGAGTTTAAAAACGAGATGCCAATTAGTAGTGGAATTAATATAAATAATATATAAAATATTGTGTTTTATTATTGTAGGAAGATGGCGGCAGCTTTAAAAAGGCGAATGAAGATATTTTAAAGCAAAGAGTGTAAGTGCAAACAACACAAACAAGAAAACAGAGTAGTAAAAAAATATATATGAATAAATGGGATGGAGACTAACATTTTAAATGCAAAAAAAAAAATAATAATAACAAAAAACGATAGAATCAAAGCACCTAAATCACGAAGTCGGGGTGGAGAAGGGGGATTGTTTGGTGGTTCTGGTGAGGGAGCAATTGGAGAGAGCAAAACAACAGCATTTAAAGGGTTTAACTTTGGTAGCACGACAAGTTTAGGAGGTAAGAAGAAGAAGAAGAAAAAGAAGAAAAAAGAAAAGAATGAGAAAAAAAAGAAAGATAAATTGAGCAAGTGTGTGTGTGTGTGTGTGGGTGTGTATTGTAGGGGATAATAAAAATGGGGCAACTTTAGCGAGTACGAATATATTTGCAGGCTTGGCAAAGACAGGAACAGCAGGGAATGCAAGTAGTGCGGGGGGAGAAACGGCAAAGCCAGCAGCGTTTGGGGGATTTGGGGGGAGTTTCGGGGCAGCGTTTGGAGGGGGATTTGGGTCAGGAGTGAGTTATGGAGGGTTTGGAAAGGGAGTTGAGCAAAAGAAAGGAGGTAGTGAAGAAGGAGAGAAAGAAAAGAAGGAAAAGGAGAGAAGGGAGAGTGAAGCATTGGATGAGTTGGCGATAGAACAGACACTTGACAAGGAAGAAGAGGATAAGGAAGGAGAAAAGTATAGTGACAGCGATGAAGAGGAAGAAGAGGAGGGGGAGGAGGAGGGATATGAAGTAACAGAAGAGTTTGATGACGATGATGAAGGTGAAGAGGATGAAGAGGAGGGGGAGGAGGAGGAGGGAAGCGAATATGAGTTGGATCAAGAAGAAGAAGAAGAAGAAGAAGAAGAAGAAGGAAATAATGATGAAGAAGAGGAGCGAGCAGTAAAGAGGATGAAGAGTAGAAGCAAGCCACCAACAGTAATAAAGAAAGGAGGAATGTTTTTGTTCAACAACAAGCCAGAGCAGATAGGAGGAGAAACAACCAGTAATAAGGACAGCAATAAGAAGAGGAAAATAGAGGCATCGAGAATCAAAGAGTACTTTACCAACATGATGGGATTGAATGTGAGTTTCAGCAAAGTTGTGCAAAAGGCAGTTGAAAACGATCCTTTAAATGACATATCAGGGCTGTTTAAACAGTACACGGATTTTGTTGAGGATTTGAAGGTCAAATACCCTGAATTACAGGCTAGTAAAGTATCAAAAGAAATAGTCAAAAAGACCAAAGAATTCCCCCAATTCGCAAAGTCACCTGCCCAACCACCAAAACCAATATCAGCACCAACACCAAAACCATTATCAGTACCAGCACCAATATCAGCACCATTATCAGCACCATTATCAGCACCATTATCAGTGCCATTATCAGTGCCATTATCAGTGCCATTATCAGTGCCAAAACCAATATCAGTATCAACACCATCACCGTTTTCGCTTTTCAATACAACACAGACGGCAGTTTCAGCACCAAGAGTAACGCCAAAGGAACCCGAGACAACGGTGACAAGTAAAGTTGGAGGTTTTTCTTTTGGAAACAACAGTGGAGGCAACGGTGGAGTGCAGGAGGCAGCAAAGCCAGCAGTAACGACATCAGGGTTTGGAGTTGGGTTTGGGTTTGGTAAACCATTGACGTTTGGAAATATAAAGACATTTGACCAAACCAACAATAACAGCAATACAATAAATAAACCAGAAACAAAACCAGAAACAGAAACAGAAACAGAAACAGAAACAAAAACAAAAACAAAACCAGAAATAGAAATAGAAACACCAAAAAAGCCAATGTCTTTTTCGTTTGGAAACTTCAATTCAGCAGCAAACAATACCAGTAGTTCAAATGCCCAAGATTCACCATTCAAAATCAATAACGCTCCGTTTGTCATTGGAGGAATCACAAACACAAGCGCAATATCATCGCCCAAGCCAACCAATTCAATCGACCAAAGCGAGGCAGGAAAGAAGTTTACTTTTGCATTTGGCGCGAACAATGTGACCGCACCAGTAGTCTCAACTGCCGATGAGGTGGACGAGGGAGAACAGCCTCCATCGCCCAGCAAGTTGGCAAACTCTGCGAGTGTTCCAGGAAGTGGTGAGGAAAACGAAAATAATGTCTTTAACACGCGTGCCAAACTGTACAAGTTCGATAGTGCTGCCAAAAAGTACGTTGATCTCGGTGTTGGCTACTTGCGCGTAAACCAGAGCAAGACTGACAATTCAAAGGCACGGTTGCTGTGTAGGCAGGAAGGCAGCAGTATTGTTACTCTCAATGCAGCTCTCTACAAGCAAATGAGTGTTGACCATATCAACGGCAGTAAAGACACTAGCATTATTGCTGTTGGCAGGGACGGGTTGCCTGTAAAGTATATGATTCGTGTCAAAACTAACGCTTTGGCCGACGACCTGTTCCATGCCATTACTAAACTACGTGATTCTCTTTGATTTTCCCCATTTCTTTCTTACTTTTATTTCCTTATTTCCTTCTTTTCAACACTTTTTTCTTTTAATTTAACTTAATATTTTTTATTTTCTATATAAAATATAATTTTCTCAATATCTTCATTTTTTTTTTTTTTTTT
>LUVW01000001.1:1579828-1616162 GCA_001661515.1 Capniomyces stellatus | reverse complement strand
TTTTTTTTTTTTTTTTTTTTTTTTTTTTTTTAGAAACTAAAAAGCCATTAAAATCAAGAGTAAAAATTTTCTTTATTGCAAACTCTTGAAATTCCAAAATCTTTATTTTTTATTTATTTTTTCTTCTTTCCTAGAAAAGATAATAGTATTTCAGATAATAATAGAAGGATAGTTGGAAGTAAAGAAAAAAGAAAAGACAAAGAAAGAATAGAGAAAATGGGAAAAGGATCAAAGGAAAACAAAAAGGAAAAGGTCAATGGGGCTGCTGATAAAGTAGCAGATTCTCAAAAGGTAGAGAATGGATCAACTGGAGTTGAAAAAAGTTCAAAGAAGAACAAGAACAAGAACAAAAAGAGGGAGCTAGAGCAGGAAGGACAAGTAGAGAGTGTAAAAGAAAGCAATGGATCAGAAGGTAGCAGCAAGAAGCAAAAGCAGCAGAGTTCAAAGGACAGCAAGCCAGTAGCTGAATCAAAGCAGGACAAGGTGAAGAGAACGAATCCAATTAGTGAGAAGCAAGCAAAGGAGTTTATGGAGAAGCACTTTATATCGATCAGCGACATAAAGACAGGGAGTGATGTGAGCAAAGAGTACCCACCAGCGTTGAGTTTTGAGGACTTGGGTTTTGAGAAGAAGATAATTGAGAGCTGCAAAGGGTTTAAGGAGCCAACACCGATCCAGGCAATGTGCTGGCCATTGTTGCTGGACGGAAAAGATGTAGTTGGAATAGCAGAGACAGGGAGCGGCAAGACTTTAGGGTTTGCGTTACCAGCGATTCAAAAGATCATGAAGAGCACGGAAAAGATAAGTAACAAGGACAATGCGGCGGGGGGGAACAGCAAGTTTGCAACGTTGAGGCCAAAGGTACTAGTGTTAGCGCCAACAAGAGAGCTGGCAATGCAGACATACGACCAGTTCAGCGAAACAACATCAGCAACAGGAATCAAGATCAATTCAGTATGTATTTACGGAGGAGTTTCAAAGTACGACCAAAGAAAGTTGTTTGCTAGTAACCCACAAGTCGTTGTTGCAACGCCTGGGCGGCTACAGGACTTTATCAACGAGGGGGTCCAGAGCTGTGACCTGACAAATGTAGATTTCTTGGTGCTGGATGAGGCTGACAGAATGCTGGATGCTGGATTTGAACACGCAATCCGCGCAATTCTCAAGTCAATAAACAGCGATTTACACAGACAAACCGCTATGTTCAGTGCAACTTGGCCCGAGGAAGTACGTAAACTGGCCAACGACTTTCTAATCAACCCGTACAAAGTTTCAGTTGGCAGCGATGAACTCACCATCAACCACCGCGTACAACAAATCGTCGAGGTCATTGACCCTTACGACAAGGACTCCAGACTTGACGGACTCCTCAACAAGTACATGGTAACCAGCTCCACAAAAATCATCGTCTTTGTCCTCTACAAAAAAGAAGCTAGCAGAGTCGAATCTCAACTCAAACGCCGCGGTTACAACTGCGAAGCCATCCACGGTGACAAGTCCCAAGACCAACGAACTTCCGCCCTAAACTCCTTCAAGTCCGGCAAAGTCCCCCTCCTCATCGCCACCGACGTTGCTGCAAGAGGCCTCGACATCCCCAACGTCGAATACGTCATCAACTACACTTTTCCCCTAACCATCGATGAGTACATTCATCGCATCGGAAGAACTGGTCGCGCTGGTAAACACGGCATCTCTCACACCCTCTTCACTCTTCACGACAAACACCACTCTGGCTCCCTCATTAACGTCCTCAAAGAAGCTAAAATGCCCGTCCCCGATAACCTCCTCAAGTTTGGAACCACCGTCAAAAAGAAGGACCACAAATCTTACGGCGCATTCTACAAGGACATCGATCCAAACGCTAAAGCAACTAAAATTGTTTTTGACTAGTCCTAGATTCCTCTTTTTTTTTTCTCTCTCTTTCTTTTCTATCTAAATTACAGATTTTTTTTGTTTTTTACATATATATATCACTCACATTCTTTTTTTTTCTTTCCTTCTTTTTCCCTTTGCTTTTATTTGTTGTTTCTACTTTTAAATAATGATCTCTAACTCGGATTTAATCGTCTATACAACAATACCAATAAAACCATACACACACACTCCCTTATTTACTCTTTATTTCTTATACTTGTCATCTTTGTAATCCCCCCCCCCTTTGCTATTTGATACATATCCAAAAGCATAACTTCCCAACCAAATCACTTGTTATTTCTTGACAATTATCATCCCTTCTATTTTTTCTGCTTTATTTATAAACTTTATTACTTTGTCATAATAAATTCTCAATGTTAATCTCATAAATACGTTTATCGCAATAAACAATACAATATCCCTAACATCCCCCCCCCACCCACTCCATCACCACAAACTTAATCTGTAGTTCCAAAGTATCTATCTCCAAAGTCTCCCAACCCAGGCACAATGAACATTCGTTCGTCCATACCCTCGTCAATTTCTGCTGTCACTATCTTGATCTTTGGGTACGCAGTTGTCATTCTGGTAATTCCTTCTGGCGAACATATCAAATTGATAAAGATAATTCTATCTTCTGGAACTTTGGCATCCAACAACACCTTGATTGCGCAGATAGCTGATCCTCCCGTTGCCAACATTGGGTCCAAAAGCAACACGTATCTGTTGCTGATATCAAGCGGCAACTTTGAGTAAAACAACTATATATATGCATTTCATATTTATCAGTATTTATACCCTCTTTTTTCTCGGTTTCTACCAATAATACCACCACCCCCTCCCCCTCTTCAACACACCGCATACAATGCCCACCCCTTTTATTACTATTCTCAACTATACTAACATAATGTGGGCTTCAATCAATATACAATTGTACTTGTGCTGTATTACCTTTGGCTCGGCTGTTTCTTCGTCTCTTTGAATCAACACCTTTCCTATTCTAACTCCAGTGCAAACGCTACGTAGCCCTTGCTCCATCGATTCTCCTGCTCTCATAATCGAAACTCCGCAGATCTTTCCCTCAAACTCAACTCCTTCGAAATCTACATCCATTGGTGTCTTTACAACCTTAGTAACTACTGGCAAATGGTTCAAGGCCTCCTCTACCAACAGTCTAATCACTCTGTCCGAATAAAACACAAAGTCTCCTCTGCCAGTATCCTGATCTCTAATTATTGTCATTAAGGCCTTAAGCTGACACGTTTGAGGGAGAAGGTTGACTCCTGGGAACTCTGTGATTGTATCTGACTTCTATCGTGTTTTTTTTTAGCAAACAACTTGTTATATTCTACCATACTAAACTCCCCTTCACATATTTAACATTATACCTTGACTATTCTTTCACATACCATTTTTGATTAGTTTTTTTTTCTTTCAAAATTATTAGCTTTGTTTAATTCCTTAGTGGTTTTATTAATAAAAGCGAGTAATCCTTGTTGCTCCTGCCTAAAGCTTCTTTTTATAACTTCGAAAAAAAAAATTAATTAATTAAATTGTTGGATTTAGGCTTTTTGAACTTCAACTCGTTTTCTTTAGTTTATAGCATGTAATTGCACATTCAATTCAATTCACTTACAACCAAATTAGAAGAAAAAAAATTTTTCATTTGGAAATTTTCACTTGATATATTGATATCCCTCTTATTCTATTTGCCTTTTTAAACTTGGTTCTAGTGTTTTTGCAATCAAACATACTTATTGGTTCGATTTACCACCAAGTTGTAATACCAAATCCTCTTGTTTTTTTTATAGCAACAAATCCTTTTTTTTCCATAAAAACTACTAGAATTGCAGTTTCAACATTTCCTTTTTTTTCTCTTTTTTTTCAATCAAAATTCTAGAAACGGCACTGAACTTTAAAATATTCCAACTCGCTTTTGGTGCTGTTACTTTATTATGCTCTTTTCATAGCTTGTTTCGATTGAGAACTTTTATGATATATAAAGCATATTGCAAAAAATAAGGGGAAAGAGGGGGGAGGTTCTTAGCGAATGCACTTTACTTTTTTCAAAATACACCAAGGTTTATACTCGTTAAAAGCTAATTGGCAAAACAAAAAGCTTTACAAGCATAAATCCATAAAGCAAATACAATAACGTTAATAATAATGCCCTTGGTTTATATTACCCGTCTTTTGATTATTCTTTCATTCGGTTCTCCCACATCATGTGCCTTTCATCTATTTATGATGTTTTTCTATACGTTTTTTTGCCTTTAACCTTGAATTCAACGTCTATATTTTAAAACAACGATTTGCAGTTTCAGAGTGTGACTGGGTTTGTAACCAAAACCATTACTCGACAAAATCAATGCCAAATTGCACAAAAATTAGCTGCTGTACAAATGGTTAAACAATAATCAAAATAAAAGTAGGTCAAGTCATTTGATTCTTTTATTCAAACCACTTGTACATATCCTCATCGTGCTTTACCCACTCCTCCAATCAAATAAAAGAAATATTGTGCCAACACTATTTATGAGATCAGTGTTAAGAAAATAAAGTTGTAAAATCGTAGCATTTCAGCTTCTCGGATAGTATAGTGGTGAGTATCCCAGTCTGTCACATTGGAGACCCGGGTTCAATTCCCGGTCCGAGAGTTAAGTTGGTGACTTGCCCGAGTGGTCCAAGGGGTCAGGTTTAGGCCCTGATATGGAAACATGCGTGGGTTCGAACCCCACAGTCATCAATTCTTTTTTTTGCCTTTGTCAATTTTTTTTCTTTTAACTTTTGAAAATTTGTCTGGTGAACCTCAGGATATTTACAGAATGCCATTTCAAGTTGGCTTGAAGATTTTTAACAGTAGTAATAGACGCAGATCAGTCAGTTAACCGAAATGTTAATGACCAACTTGCATCGACAAGTCAAACCCGTGCCACTTTCTAGTTCTTTTTAGAATATTTAAACAAAAATTGCAAAGTCACGGGTCATTTATATTTCTTTTTGATTTACAACCCTGCATGTGGTAATGCAATATGTTGACTATCATTAACACGCCTTTTGAAAGCCCTGCCTACTGATAAATATGTTTTTTTATTTTTAAATTTGTACTAGAGAAAACTTGTTATTTTATGGGCCCGGCTAGCTCAATTGGTAGAGCGTGAGACTTTTAATCTCAAGGTTGTGGGTTCGATCCCCACGTTGGGCGCAAACATTTTTTTTTAGCTTTTTGATGTGCAATATTATTTTTTTATTAGGTACTTTGACTCCGCATTTTATATACTCAAGCATGGGTGATATTCTTTTTAACCGTGATGCTGCTTTTGGATTTGGATTTATTGTTTAATCTGGATTTGATTTAATTGCTTTTCTTTTTAAAAAAAGTAAACTAAACCAAGTTTGAGAAAATATTCACATTGCTGCTCTAATTTTCTTTGTCGCCAGTATATAACTCGACTTTCAAAAGCTAATCGTTGGCATTGGTAAACTGACCGCATCAAACATTAAAATAGCAAACACATACTTTGTTACAATTAAGTCACCTGTGAAGTTGTATTAATAGCCTCGAGTGATATACAATTTCTCGGCTAGATGGCACTAGATGGTACTAGATGCGAGATTTATAGTCATCACCACCCTTTTAATCACTCATTTCTATTCACATAAAAGCGACTTTGTGCCTCAGAATAATAGGTATTATACAGTCGGCAGCTATTTCTAAAAAACACAGTCATTTTATTTATAGCGATTATGTTATATTAGTCATGACTTATATAACAATGATGCGTTTTGAGTGTGACGATTGGATTATTAACGATATTAATATGGCTTTAAGCCTATTGTGGGTTTTTTCCCCCGTTTGCTGAAAATTTTGCGTTTTGGCGAACTTTTAGAGCTTTTTGGCTAACATCTACTTTAGAGTTTGTAGAATGACCACCAACAATAAAAACAATTTAAAAAAAAAACTGGCTTTATTTTAGTAATCAGGCTTTTCATCAGTATTTCCCATTACTCTTCACAGAAGCCCACTCTAACGATTTAAAACCAACAATCTCGGTTGTGTAAAAAAGTTGCCTTAGTCACATGTAGAATTTGATAGGATTAAATCAGAACAAATCATAAGAGTAAAATAATAAAAATAAACTAGGCTGGCAACTTCAATTAAGCAAAGAAACTTGACGAAAAAAAAAAAATTATGCCTAGTTTTGGTTTAAATGAGGAATTACAAAGTAGGAGGGTTTAATGATGGTACGGAAAAATACCTTACATTTTTTTTCTAAAATAAATCAACTTATCCTTACTTTAGTCACCTCGTAATAAGGTGTATTTATTGTTTTTGGAAAAAGTCTCAAAAATTCCAAAAAACCAATCAGACGCAAAGTGCCTTAATAACCCAGGCGATATTTGGTTTACTTTTGATTATTTCGTTCAATAGGTTCAAAGTGTTAAATCTAGGCAATTAAAGTAAACTGATGCCAGTAAAATGTTTAATAAAGCACGTTAATGGTACTGCACTTACTAGCTTCCAATATTAAATTAAAACACATAACACGATAGAGTTTAGTTTCATATTATTATAGTTACATGCGTGCGTTTCATCATAAAAAAAGTACTAGATATATCCATTTTGTATCTCTTTTCAATCCAAATCGGTTCAGTATACTTCAATTTAACTCGGTTCAGTATAATTCAGTTCAGTCTATAAACAGTCTAAATCCTTTGTTATACCCGCACCCTTTCTAAATGAAATAGATTTATAAATGCCGAACTATACCGAGATAACAAGGGGAGTGGGATTCGGACTATGGTTCGCAGTTTCCGTATATCCATTCCTATTCATTCAATTTATCATTTACTACATTATAAAACCTCTAGTAATCAATTTAAAGGAAACTATCGATGAGCATTTAGAGCATCTATTCGGTTTTTTCTTGGTTGGCACCTTGGATATATTCACGCCTAGCACTATGTTTTTATATGGAGACAAAAGTAAATTTACAAGTATCAAGGATGAAAAAGTGAATTGGTTAGAGTTTGCAACAAAGGGATCCACACTCGGGATCTCGAATCACCAGGTAAACAAACATTTTCCTAGATAATTGAACTGTGAAAATATCGTTCTTGCTGCTCGTTTATGCGAGGTCAAAAACTACAACGATATTAAAGGTGAATAAAAAGGGATCGAATTGAGGTTTGGCACTTGAAAGTAATGATTTGGGCTGATCTTTTTGCTATATTGTACAAAACAATATTAGTTGTATTCGGACTGGCTGCATATATGGTAAGTTGAGCAGCTATTTACGCGATTTTCTGTTTGTACGCTCTGTCGTTAATATACTCTAAATCTAATCTCGACTCGGTAATTGACAATAAAACAATCAAAACTTAGGATACTAGCATACTCAGAGTCTTGCGATTATTTTCTTAAGATTGTTACAAAGGAGGAAATCAGATCAATTCCAATAATGGGACAGTAAGTGTATATTCGCTATGGTGTTTATGGTTTTGACTAAAAGGCACATTCGTGTTAATAGAGTGCATAGCCAAACCAAAGTGTCAATGCTTTCGACTCGTTTGACTTTGACTTTGACTTTGATTTTGACTTTGATTTTGATTTTGATTCTGGCTGGAAAATAGCTCTTTAAAGCTCTTGGATTGGATATTTGTAAAAAGATCGTGGGACTTTGATAAGGTTGCCATTGAAAACCAGGTAAACAGGATGTTTAAATCACCAAATAAAAAGTTTTTGGTGATTTATCCGGAAGGAACCACGGTAAATCCCAAGTTTATGAAGATTTCAGACGCGTATGCTGAAAAGAACAATTTGGTAAGCAATTAAGCGGATTGATCTGGTTGCATACAACCTCCAATTTCCACCCTTCATCCACTCCCATACATACAAACAAACAAACAAGTATTGATGTTCCAATATATAAATGTATCGAATAGAAAAAAACAAAGTATGTGCTACTTCCCCGGTCATCTGGAATTCACTTGATTCTTCAAAACTTGAAAGGAAAATGCGACTACGTGTACGACTTTACATTTGGATATTCGGGGCTAACCAAAGAAAAGTGTCCTGAATATTCATATCCCCTTTTACACATGTTTACAAAACAGTTACACCCGAAGGAAATTCACATCCACATAGATAGATACAGAGTAGACGAACTCCCAGAGTCAGGGGCGGACTTTAACAAATGGATGCTGGACAACTTTTACAAAAAGGACAAAATGATGGAACACTTTTACGAGAATAACTCATTCCCGGTTGATGACGATGTTATAGTTGAAAAACGCAAACCTTTGATTCCCTACTTTGTGATAAAGCTTGTTTTACTTGTTATATTTTCGTTTTTTGTTCTGAAAACCGTCGCTTCGCTTTCTTGGATGCTTCTTTTGTTTATTATTAAGCTTCCTTTATATAGAATTTTGGCTATTGTAGCTAGTTTGGCTTTTTATTTCCTTGTTTGACACCAATCCAATTTAATCTGGTGCAGTATAGCACCATTACACGACACACTTTAATAGAATAAAAAAATGCAGCTTAAAAATCACAATATTGCCACTTGGATACCGAGTTTTGAACCTGCATACTTAAAAACAAGTTGATGCGGGCAAGTTGATTTATGGTACCCAGATACAAATCGATTGCCATACCGATGATTTTGTTTTATTTTTTACTTTTATTGAAAAGGTAATCTTATTTTATGAGTTTATAAGGCTTTGACTGGTTTGAACCAGAGTAGAAAGGATAATTTCTTTTTATTAAAATTCGGTAAAGTGTAATCAAGTTTATAAACGATCTAGACAAAAGAAAAAGAAGACAAAAAAAGAGAGGGGTAAACAGATAAAAGAAAGCTGTAAAGTTAGGTTCTGTTATCAATTAAAAGTTGTGTGCCGAGTTTCGTTCGGCTGTAGAAACAACCAGATCCATGTAACCAACAAGTTCGCTCAGGTCGTTTTGCATTTTAAGTTCAAAGAGAGCCATTTCGTGCAAACGTTCTAGCAGCCTTATGATGTTTTTAGACTGATGTGCAATTGGCTCGTACACATCTAAAAGCATGTATGTTGATTAAAATCAGTATCACGGTTATATTTAGAAGCCATAAAAAGTGTAAATCAAACAAATATATACACAAGCACAAGTTGGCAAAATTTACCTAGCAGGGTGTTGGCTACTTCAATAAGAATGTTTGTGTGGCGAGGTTTGGTAAGATTCCTAATAACAAAGTCGACAATCGGTAAAAGCGCCTTTTCATCTCTTCCAGAAAGCGCAATCTTCAAACCATCACGGTAAATCAACTCCTCCAAAACAGCAACAGTGTTTACAGTACGGCGACCCATAGTCAATGACTCGTCTAATGCTTTGCCGTATTGGAAGGTTCTTAGGAACTTGTCGTATGAAGTAGTTGATCTTTTCTTTTCAGCTTTAACGCTGTAGTCATCCTATTACACAGCATTAAAGGCGGAATTGATTTACTTTTCATTTTCTTTTTCTTTTAGTATTTAATTTAGTATTTAATTTTGTATTTGCTATTGAAAGACAATGGATCCCCAATAGATCTTGTGATGAATCTTATAACAACGTTTTACTTTTAAAAAAAAAACACACACACACATTATAGATTTATAGTAGTCTGTTTTGGTGACTTTACCTCCGTTCCAGGGTTGTTTGTTCCTCTGATGAAATACTGGTATGTACCGCCTCGGGTAATCCGCTCTTCAATCTTAGGACCGCTTTCGCTGGCTGTAGTTTTTTGTTTTTTGATTGACAAGAGACCAGTTGACATTCCAACTACAAGAACCTTATCGTCAGGCTACAAAAACAACAATAAAACAAAAGCAAACAATACATCCTTATCAGTAAATAGTCAAGTAGTCGGTAAAATACAAAGTGTGGAATAGTAAACATCGAGTACTTAATATCGGTTATTTCTAATGGCTGTGTATTTAAAATCAATTACCGAAACCCCAATGCTAAGAATCGGTGCCTGGTATCGCATGCTATACAATAGCTTGTATGATTGCAGGTCATAAACTTTTACGTGTTGGTCAAGCGACCCGGTGATAAGTCTGCTGAACTTCCCATCAAACGCCAAGGAAGTAACCGTTTTTTCGTGGTTTCCTAAAAACCCAACGCATTTCCCGTTTGTGTAAACATCATAAATCTTCACAAATGGCCCTCCTGCAACTGCAATAAGCCCTCCTCCCGGGAAGAATAACACTGACTCGACAGGCTCTTCGTGGTCTATTGTCAAAATACACTCTTTGCGCTCCAAGTCATAGATCTTAACTGTGTGGTCATACGATCCTGTTGCAAATATGTTTGGTGTTTCTGCGCACACTGCTGCTGCTCGCACATAATCTGTATGCTCTTCAAAAACAATCTCCTCCTCTTGGCTTGAAATGTTCCAAACTCGAACAGTCTTATCATCTGAGGTAGAAAGTATTCTGGATTTATCTGCCATAAACTTGACCACATTTACCGGCATGTTATGTCCTTTAAATGTTCTCAAACTTGATCTGCTTTTAACATCAAATATCTGCACTAAACCGTCTGCATCTCCAACTACCATCAACTTTCCATCGTCCCTATAGCTTGAAGCTTTTACAACGCTAGTAAACTTGGATATCGTCTTTGTCACTGCGCTTGTCTGTGGACTGTATATCTGGATTCTTGTTGAAGATACCACTGAAAAGTTATGTGGTGTTCCTTTTGAAAAACTTATCGACGTCACTGGCCCATACTCGTTAACCAGCACTGGTGACTATATAAACATATATATCATTACACAAGCACATCATTTTAGTCTGTAAAAGTTTTTCTCCTTTTTTATCCAAGTGTTGTTCTATGATTTTGTACCGAGAATTCGTACAGATATTCTCCCTCGGTACCATGCTAACGATTAAACATTTAAATCAACAATCATAAAAAAAACAGCAAGAAGTATTAACACTACACTTACCTTGAATTTGCTCCAATATTTCTCCTCAGCTGTAACATTCTTAATGTTGCTGCTACTTTTTGCTGTACCAACTTTTATGTAATTCATTGTCGCTTTTCGGTTCGTCAACTGTTCCTAGTATCTAACTTTCTCAATACCGTTCGCTCGTTGAATTTCTAGATGTCACTGTTGAATATAGCTATCACACAATAATTTAAGCCTAAATCCAAAATGATCAGTTTATTTTCTTAAATCGACTTGGATTTTGTTGCTATAACCAATTTTTTTTTTCACTAGTGGAAGCTAATTTATAAATTACTTTATTTTTTATTTTATTTTATTTTTTACTAATGGAAATTTTTTCCGCAAATGCTTTTTATATCAATATTTAAAATTTCGATTCAACTTGCTAGGAAAAAAAAAAAAGTACATCAATTGAATCAAATTTTAAATAAAATTTTCAAGTGTCCTCCTTTTCCAATGAAAAGTAGCCTCAAACGAATCTACACTCTAGCAAAAGCTGGTTAAATTTTTGGCCAATAAAATACGAATGCCCATATTCGGACTCGTTTGAAGCAAGTCGAACATTATTTGTTTTTTTTATTGCTGTTGTAAGCGGTTCTAACTTTTTTATTGAAATTTATTGGTATGAGCGTTAATAGACGTGAAAAATTACAAGTGTTACTATAGTGAAATAAAGACAGTTTAATTAACCGCTTCTTTTTATATTGGAATGTATCAATACGAGTGTTAATAAGCGCTAGTCGTGAAAGTTGTATTTTTAAACATAGTGAATAGTATATTATAGTTTCGACTTGGAGTTACCCGAGCTTTCCTTGCAGTTTCGAAGATTGCTTATTAAACTTACCATTATTGAAAAACATCATTCGATTAGGACTCTTGGCAAAACTTCCAGTTAGCTAATAACTAATTCCTATTCCCTAAAGCACAATTTTTAAGCTATAACCGACACTGCCATCTTCTCAAGCGATATAAACCTAAAGGCAGGATACCAACAAAATATACGACATAACAAGAACACATTTACACCGTCTTATAATCCAACCAAATAAACCGCCCGCCAGAATAGTGATTAAATGATTGAAGTGAATGCCGAATTCCAAGATTTGGGTGTTTTCAATGCTGTGCTGTATTGTCATTTATTGTTTTCACTCATTTCGGCTCCAGGAGTATGGTTTATTGGATCGCCATATGGTAGGTCATAACTTTGTATATTTTCACTTTTGCTTTTGCTTTTTTTATTTTACAATTCAATATATATATAATACCACCGAGTCTTTAGAAGTACATTTTACGTGTGTATATATTGGTATTCAAAAAAGAAAAAGTAATAATACAGCTACTTGTGGTTTATTTTATATGACCAGTGCATTAATAATGTGCGCTTTTCTATTTGACTCAAACGATATAGGCAGCCTCGGAGATAAACTTAAACGCTTTACTATAGACGGAAAAGCTGCCTGGATTATGATGGAGATGGTGTCACCTGTGGTGTTTTGTTTAAGCTTTTTTTGGGGAGTCGGCACCGGTACCAGTGTTGATTCCGCAGGCACACCAGGAATTGATTCCAAGTCATGGATCCTGCTCATAATGTGGTGCGTTCATTATATAAACAGGGGGCTCATTTACCCACTAAGACAGACTAGCAGAGCAAAGATGCACTTTGGGATTTCAATGCTGGCTGCAGTATTTAACACTATGAATGGATATATAAATGGACGATGGGCACGCTATTTTAGAGAGATCGATTACCTAAACAAAGTGAGTTCTGGTATGGGCAAGGACAAAATTGGCATATATTCTACCAGCATGCTGATATCACAAAATCTGGCTGGCGTCGGAATAGCGATGTATATTATTGGATTGATGGGAAATATCTATCACGACGAAATCCTGATGAACATGAGAAAACGATCTTTAGCTAAAATCAATAGTGATAACTCGGGGGGTGCAGCAAACAAGCACAAAGATAATGCCAGCGCCAGCACCATTCAGCAAAACAGCAGAGTATACTTAATTCCATACGGCGGCCTTTTTAGCTATGTCTCGTGTCCACATTATTTGTTTGAGGTTATTGAATGGACTGGTTACGCAATTGTGAGTGGCGGTATTCCCGGATGGCTATTTGTTATTTCCACTCTTTCCAATTTGGTTCCCAGATCTAAGCATGTACATGGCTGGTATCATAAAAAATTTACCAACTACCCTGCTCAGAGAAAAAGAATGTTTCCATTTTTGTTTTAATGCGAATTGGTTTCTTGTTTATTTATTTATGTGGTTTATTTGTGTAGTTTATTGGCAACATAATCAACATAACAAAATACACAGTACCCACTTGTAAAATACCAATATAAAAAAGACTTTTTGGTATTTCTAACACATATTCCACAGCGTTGTCGCAGTTTAAATTGCAATAAAATCGTTTGGCCACACTTTATTTAAAAGCTTGGGTGAACATACAAGTATGGTTGGTAGACCATGCGAACTAAATCGCCGAGTTTGCTATACTTTCCGGTTTATTAAACGCCAATAGATTCAAACAAAATTACAATGTACTAAGTTTTAAATTTATAACCATTTTTACAAAACCTATTCATAAGTGACTTGGTTTCTGATCTCCTCGTCATAATGCTTGAAGCAGAAGTGGAAAATGACGGCTACAACTGCCAAGATAACAGTCTGTGCTGCGAAACTGTACAGAATATCTGGATCTGCTGACCATTGTCCCAAGAACATACCGATAAGCGATCCAAACGCATGGGTGAACAGGAAAAGTGCTGATAGGACTGATTTGAGCTCTGTTGGTGCCTGTGAGAATGCATACTCAAGTCCAGTGATTGATGCAAAGATTTCTGATATTCCAATTGAAATGTATGCTGGAAGCTGCCACCAAACTGAAATCTCGTTTACTGGTTCATCAGGAACATCCGCACCTGAAAAGTCAAAGTATGGTCCAGTGTTGTATACCATCTTTTGCAAAATGGTTACGTAGATAAATCCAAGTACTACAATAATGAATCCAATAACAATACGTCTGATTGGTCCCATATGAATCTTTTTCTTGGCCAAGAATGGGAAAAGGAATGCATCAAAAACAGGAATCAGGATAATGATGAACAGCGAGTTGACCAAGTTCAATTGTTCGACTTGGAGCCAGTCTGGACGGGCCATGGTGGTACCTTGGTAGATAAAGTTATCAGTCATGTTGCCGTACAAAGCCCAGTAGAATGGATAGAAGCAGAATACTTTGCATGCACGGATCGATCGCTTCAATCCATCAACAAACTTGTCATCCCACTCGGCATCCTTAAGTCCCTTGGATGCATCCATCCAGTGTTCGACGCCTGCTACCTTGTTGTTTCTGGCATACTTGATGCATCTCCACACCTTTCCGAATACTGATCCACTTGGTGTTTTGATATAGTATTTCTTGTAACCGGATACAAAAATCAAAATACACACAGCCATAAGAGCTGCTGGGATGGCAAATGCTGACGAATAATTGACGTTTTTGGCAACAAGTGGGCAGATGAACATACCAACAAAGGCACCAAGATTGATGGACCAGTAAAAGTATCTGTAGGCACGCTCGGTTGTCGCACGCGAATCAATGTAGAGTCCTGGTGTCTCGGTTGGCTTGTATCCCAATGGAATCTGTTCAGCAACGAATGCAGATACGTTGGACTTGATACCACCAGTTCCCAATCCAATGAACAAGTATGTTGACAGCATAAATCCTGCAAATCCGAATGATCCTCTGATTGACTCCAATGCAGATACTGACAGGAGAATTGTTCCGATACAGTACCAGATTCCAAAGTACAGAACGGCCTTGAACTTTCCGATATACTGATCAGCGATATAAGCACCAAAAACTGTTGAAAAGTATGAGAAGAATGAGAATGCTCTCACAGCTGGAACGGCTTGTGTCTTCTCAACCTTCAGAATCTTGTTGACGTATACAGCGAACATCAGCGAGGCACCGTAGTAGGTGAAACGCTCACAGAACTCTGTTACTACTACCAACCATGCTGACAATGGCAGTGGCTCGGCAATACCTGATTCAAAATCAGCTGGCTGATCAGCTAGGTACCCTTGGTCAGTGTAGACCAATCCGTCTACACCTAGATCTTTCTCTTCATGACCCATGTTTGAGAGAAATTGAATTAGGATGTGATTATCTGTAAGATTATATTAAATGTATATCAACTATTAAAGTATACCAAAAAAGATTAGCTTAAACCAAACTTTAAAAGATTCAGGCCCTCTGGCTCTACCCTCATCTTTTATAAAAAAAAATTTCTATATTTTTTCTACATTTATTCTTATTATTTATTCTGTATCTCATCTGGTTTCATTTCATTATCCTATTCTTTTGCTAAATTCACCCTTATTTTGCTCAAGTATAACAATTAAATCCAGTATAAACCCTCGTTTAAAGAAGGGTAATGTAATGGTTTTAATTTATTTATAATCTGTTAGTGTCAAAATAGTACAATTTTGAAGGCTTTTTGGAGCTTCACAACTAAATAATGAATCTCTATTAGTGTACTGATCTTTAAATTAAAAAAATACACTACGATTATTGCTAAAATAAACAAACTACACAATTTGATTTTCCAAGTTGAATAGATTAATTATTTTTATACTCGAATAGTTTGGCGCTCGTTTTCTTTATTGTAAATTGCCTAAAATGTTTTTGATTTTGCTTTTGCTTTTACTTTTACTTTTGCTTTTGCTTTTGCTTTTGCTTTTATTAACGAGAATCTGTTTACCTTTAAAGCTAGGGCTACCTTTCTATTAAACGATCAAGTAATTATTTTGAATACTGTTTTAAACTGACACTACCAATTTGGGTTTCAAACATCTTGTTCACGTTACAATTAAATTATAGAAATGTGTCAGCAATTAAGCTGAATTTGAAATAACATCTATCCTCGCTTCATTCCCAATCCGTTGTTCGTATATTTCACTCGCAAATAACTGAACTTTTGTTATAATTCTTTTGATTGTAAAAACTGTTCAATCAAACAAACACAACCAAAATAATCCCGTACTAAAATGTGTTCCTTTTTCAATTTAACAAAATAAAAAAAATAAATTATTTTGAAATTATTTTGCACTCTGAGTTTATTGACCCTGTTCATAAATTGGTTTTATTTCACTAAAATTTGTCCAATAGTGTGATTGTTTCAAAACGACGACATCTCTTAATCATTTAAACTCATCAATATTTAAATTTTATATTTTTTTCACTCCTCTACTATTTGTTCTTTATCGCTATAAACTCTACTTTGGGTTTTATCATTGTATTCTTTCTGATGCTGGTTTAATCTCCCACTAATTATACTTTTCTCAATTGGCTTATTTATTGTTGAACTCCTTCAACAATCGTAGGCAAACTAGCAAATGTCACTCCTTGACCAACCATAGGCTTAAATGGCACTACGACCTCGGCCTATTCTAGCCATTTCTTTCATCTTTAGACTGGTACAAACTAAATTATTTATATTTTGCTTAATAAGTTGGTTAATTAATTTAACCAGTCGACCACTAGACTATTATCTTTTATTATTTTTATCTACGTGATTTATTTGCAACAGATTCAACACAATGACCACTAGACTAAACTCACAAAAAACACTATTAATAGTAACTAAACTATTCAAAACTTCAAATTATCTTGTAAATGATGTTCTCATCTAGCAAGATTTAAACGTTGTAATAGTTACTTGGTAAAGCACAAGTGAAACAATCAGTTGAAGTATTAGACCTTAGCAACAAGCTGCAAGAGGTTATCAAGGGGCCAGCATTAAAAAATATATGCAATTAATCAGTAAAAGAAGGAATTGAAAGAGGCAAATTAGTTAATCGACCTGCTCGCCTCATGAAGGTTTGGCACAACCTTTATATATCGATACTAACGACAACTAACCTCACTAGCAACAATTAGAAAACAAAACCACTAAACTCTCACCATTGTCTTTTTCTGCTGCTTTTGCCAATAGATATTGCCTATAACACAAACACAATTAATTGCATTCAACATTTCATCACCAAGCTAGTGCATGTTTTTTCTCGGTTTAAGTTTGCGCTTAAGAACGAGTGTTTAAAAACGGGGTGAAAAGGATTTGGATAATTTTTTTTAGAAATGAGATTTGGTTACTAAGAGACGTTCCCACTTTCGACTTTTGAATTTGTAATTCAATCTCTAAACTCTCGGACTTATTGGCCAAACATATGACCAATAATAGCTTTATAAGTCCATTTTTCTTTGCACAAAGGTTTCAGAATTGTACAAAAGTCACTTTTTTACTTGTGAGCTTGGATAGAGTTAGTATTTGGCCTTATTTCAACCTTTACAACTTTAGCCGATATTCAGCAATAGTTCCAGGATAAACAATTGGAAATACTGGAGAAACGAGTACAGCAAGTTTGGTTAATGACCTGGCAACCGATTTGACGGTTTTATTGCAGTATAGTTTAGTACTTGTTTCGAGTAACGAGAAGTTGTATGTTTAAGAAAAGTGCATTTGAAGCAAAATAATCTGCCAAATAAATTCGAATTTGCTTGTTACAAAAAAACGTACAAATTTGCATTAAACTCTAAGATTTTATTTGAAAACACTTTGTTGAAAAAGTGCAAAAATGCTTTTTCTCTAGCCAATTCAGTTACTAGCGAAACATTTTTGATGGTGTGAATTGCTGCCTGATTAAAAGCATGAATTTCCCGCCAGTTTACCCAGTTGATGACAGATCCTCGATAATTACATAGCATTTCATTTATTGGAGAGTATTCCATATTTGTTTTTTTGCTTTTGCTTTTTTTTTTTGGTGACATGGCCAATATAGTGCTATGTTATGACAAATCCCCCCGTCAAACAACTAGAATTAGCACAGACTGATATAAACTCGGCCAGTTTAACTATTTTGCTTTTCAAGCCCAACTAGCTACAAGTTTGCTTTTAGTGTTTTCAAATCAGATAATACAAATACGTCATTAATTTAGACCTATCACTAACGCCTTATAGTCCTATGTATTATATATTTAAAAATAATTGTGTCACCCAAATATATTTACATAATTATCTTTAGGTTTATGTACGACTCTAAAATCAATAAATTAACCAACACACCTGCAGATTCTCAACTGAGTTTACCTCCAACGATTTACATCACGGCTTGGAGGTCAAAAAGCGCAATAACCAACCTTATTATGCTAAATTTTGCTGTCGCCTATCCTGCCCCGTGCATGAGCTATAAATACATTGCTAAGCCAAATATTGTGTTTGTGCTAGGAGCTACTAATCCAAATTAACCCTGTAGTGCAGTTTCATTCATGGCGGTGTGCGTCTGCCGATGCCAACCGTATACCAGATTTGCTGGAAAAGCCTGGTGTTCCTTTGAACTCTTGAGTTAAAATAAAAAAATTGACACCAATTGTCTGGCAGATTTTTTGATATCAGATTTGCTAGCTTTCAATAAAAAACGGAAAATGGAATGTCTTTAATTCCAGCAAGTTTTAATATTATTTTGTATTTTGCATGACCCGGCCGTTTAGTGTTAACGCTGTTCAAGTACTGCCAGCAATGGCAAAACATGTGATCAGAAACCAAAACAATTTGCCCAGAGTATTACAGACTCTCTAATCTATTGGAGATCATAATTATCAAGGATGATTATGCAAGAAACTGAGCTTTTAACAGCAATACATGTGTTAATTGCATTTTTTTTTAGAAACAAAAAACCAAGCAAATAACCGTACTGTAGAAAACCTGAACGGAGTGTGGATGTGTGTCGGGTTGCATCTTTGAAGAACAAAGTTTATCAATTAGTCTTTTATTATTATTGAAATACAACTAAAGTTTTTACTATAATTAAAAAGCAAATAATAACTCTAACCAGCTTAAAGAATTTTTTGAATTTTATTTCACCCGATTGCAACTCTTTTTTTTTAAAAAGGAAAGATAATAAATAAAACGAAAATAACAGTTATAATAGCGGTGTTGACAAAGCATTTCATACACAAACAAATATATTCACGTTTAGAGACTAAATACAATTTAAAATGTCTTGGAGGTGTTCGGGTAAGTAGTAAATCATGTCAAGGTGATCTGCCTTCTGAAAGTGATATTAATTATTCCCGAAAACTTTCATTTATAAGAAAAGAAAAGCGATTCAATAAAATAAAAAGAAAATTGAATCCAGATTCAATTCTGTCCATTCTGCTAGAAAAAGAAACAGGAGAAAAACATATACCTTAAATGCGCTATAGCTATAAATCGAATTTTGCGTACACAAATGAGGCTATATGGTGAATAACATGGCATATAAACTCGAAAAACAATCATTGTGAACGTAGTCGTTTATGCATGTATATATATACTGTTAAGACCTTGTTGTTGGTGGTGGTGAACTATAGGCAGAAGTAACGAGGAGTTGGTTCGCAACTTGAATAGTAAGATTATAAAATATATAATGCCTTTATCAAACCGAGTGTTCGGTGGTTATAGCATACACGTATAGCATTTGGGTTTTATGTACCCGTTCTATTGTTTGGTTTCTCATGGTTAAAGGTGCAAGCTAAAAGTTGATGGTGGGCTAAATAGAGGCAGGGATTATCCATAGCGAGCGCGTAATCAAAGCAATGCTGGATATCGATAGAGGACATTATACAGATACCAGCCCATACGAGGACTCGCCGCAGGGAATTGGGTATGGTGCCACCATATCAGCACCGTAAGCATCCAGAGTACTTTAACTGGTGTTTTACTTGAATTGAACCTATTTTCTAAATATCAAAGCCTCAGCGCTGCAACTCCGATATAGTATACTTCTAGACACCTGTTAAAGAAAGCAAATAGTTTGTGTATTCAATGTTCAGCACTATAAAGAGTAAATTTACTGATTGTGCTATGTTTGTGTTAATACTGTGTATAAATATGGGTATTTTGTCAGTCATATGCATGGATATGCACTGGAGTATCTCAGTGAGTATTTGAAGGAAGGGAGTAAAGGTATGTCCTGTGTAACATTGATAGCGTACAGAGATGGGCAACATGATTTATAAAATTTCTTTAATAAGAGTTTGCGCAACTTGTACCGTTTACCTAAGCCTTTACTACAACTATTTATAACTGTTTGGGTTTAGTGTTGGATGTTGGTAGTGGCTCTGGGTATCTGACAGCATGCATAGCATCAATGGTAACATTGTTTTATTTTTTCATTGTGTTTAGTATTACTTTGTTGCGTTTAGCTTATTTGCATTGTATTTATATTCCCAACAAATGTTGTAAATAAAAAGTAAAAAGTAAAAAAGAATTTCAACAATAAAAAAAATGTAAAAGAGAGAAATATTTACGAATAAAAATAGGTGGGTCCAACTGGAAGAGTAGTGGGTATAGACCACATCCCAGAGTTGGTTCATAAGTCTATTAGAAGCACGAGTATAAAGAACAAGAGTTGGTTGGATAACAAACGAATAATATTCAAAATCGGTGATGGAAGAAAAGGATATAGTCCATTGGCGCCTTACGATTGCATGTATGTTAAATTCTCATTAGATAGCTTATAGAAAGTATCAATATACACACACTCAAAAATATCTGATTAATACTTTAATAGACATGTTGGTGCAGCTTCACCTGAAGAACCGACTGAGGTATAATTATATTTATTTATAACTTTAACATTTTGGGTCTTGTGGTTTAAAGTGGCCGCAATCAAAACTAGTATATTTATTATACTGATCATCGAAGCTTATAATATTTTGAATCGCAACAACATGGTTAAAAACAATAGCTGATAAAACAGTTGAAATCGCCTGGAAGGTAAAACAACAAGAATAAAAGTTAATTGTGATATAATAATGAATAATTCCAACCCCGGTATTATAAATCAACCCTAAACATAATATAAACGTAGGCTGTTTATTCCTGTTGGGAGAAATGAGCAGTATATTATGAAATATGACAAGGATCCAGAGGGAAATGTGGTTAGAGAGAGGATTATGGGAGTTCGGGTAACAAAAAACGACCTTTGGTTCATTAAATATGTATTCATATACGTTGGGCTGACTGCACTTGTATCTAAACTAACACCGATCAACATCACGCCACATTTTAGTATATCCCGCTAACCGACTATAACAACCAAGTGTTGGACAACTGAGGCCATACTTACATAGGCTGCTTTTTTGTATTATATACATTAAGCTGTACTAGATGTGTAGCACCTTAAAGCTTAGTATTTGGGCGCAGTGATGTTTATTTTTTATTTTGTTTTATTGAAACAGTGTAGTTAAATTTGTACTCGATCTTTTATTTTGTGTGGCTATTGTTATGAACAGTCATTTTGTTGTACAAATCAGGTGAACAACCCCATTTTTGATTGTGTTAGCCATGTTTATATTATTATTATTATTATTATTATTACTAATGTTGTTTAAAAAAAAATATACTGGTACTAAATAAATGTTGAGCTTTTTACAATATCAAGTAAAGGGCTAGTTGGGTATGACTTTTATATAGTCACAAGAAAGTTAGAGGCTTCTTTTTTTAAGAAAAGGAACCACCTGATAAGTAAAGAGAACGAATATAAATCAAATGGAAGCATGAGAATAAATATGTGGTTTGGCTGATCATGTATTACCAAAAAAAGTAAAAATCAAATCAATTTGATGTAAAGTACTCGACCATACTATTGTGCACCCACAATCCTTCTTCAGTTTTGTTCATAATAGCATGTATATGTTCGAGAGTTTCTCGGTAAGCAGGGTTGCAAAAGTCGCTGTGGGGAATAAACTTGAATAGTTTTGGTGTCCATGTTCTGTCTGACTCCTTCATTTCACGCGCGATTTTTCTTTGATTTTCTTCAATGTCGTTTTTAAAGTGTGATGCGGACTTCATATCGCCTTCAACAAGCGAATTGGTCACATTTTCCCATACTTTTTGGCTTTCAACCTCTGACTGTTTGGCTAGTGGGTGGATTTTTACGACTGATCTTTCCATTGAGCTTAAATCCAAAAATACTTTTTCTTTTGACGCCTTTTCAGGATTGGTTGATTTGGATGATTTGGATGATAGAGATGAGGTTGATTCTGCCGGCGTCAAACTGCGCGAAGGAAAGTGTACGTATGTAGACTTTGAATTCCAAAGTCCTCCGATTTCATAGATATTTGATGTTTTTGAAGGTATCGTATGTATGCTTTTGTCCTTATGACTGTTATTGTTGCTGTTTCCATTTCCACTATTAGAGCTGTCGTCACTTGCTTCTAGGGCATGTCTGTAAACTCTGCCTTCGAACTTATGATAGTCACCATACAGCCAAGGCTTTGTGTGGAAATTTAGAACTGAAGAAATGCTTGTGCTTGATCTCAATAAGCACTGCCCATGCACTTCGAGATGGGGCGATCCTGTCAGAAGCCCACCCATCGCTAAGCTGGGTAGCGAAAAAGTAAACAGTTCGCTCGTATCTTTAAGACAAAGAGTCATTTTTCCGAATTGCTCGACCATTAGTGTAGTTCCTGAAAACTTCATTTTTTGTTGAACTATTAAACGCACAGCCATATCAATAGTTAGAATAGTAATATGAACCAGAAACATGGTCATGGATATGGATATATAATATACCACCACAATAGCAAGTATTATGTTGGATAGCTTGATTACTTACAGAACCCATTCAAATGGATGTTTTGCTTCTCGTTACGGATGTATACTGCACTGACTGGTGGGTGGTGTGAAACTATGGCAAATACGTTTAAAATCGGACTTTTTGACGGTTTCTGTATGTGAATTTACCAATAGATGTGCGTCCAAATGTGTTAAATAAAAAATAAATAAGAAAGACTGTTGAAGTGTTATACCTTGTTCGCTAATTAAATCCGTCTTTCCAAACTCGTCATCGTCCCACCTACAATAAAACTCCTCTCCTAGAATTGGGTTGTAGGGCTTCTTTTCAGAAGACCCGCTTGTGCCTGGACGGAAGAAAAACGAGTAGTAGAACGTTGATACGTACCATCGTGTTGTGAATAACATACGCTCTATACAACGACAGAAATCAAACTTTAAATTAAGGCACGTTTTCAAACAGGGCAATGGGGCTGTGTATATATCTGCATACTTGTATACGTTTTATATACTCGTCATATGCGAAGATAAAAGTGTCCGCAAGGCCACGTTACTGGTATATGTTTAGATTTCCTACCCTCTGGTGTTTTTCCCTTGCTAACCTCCAGCAAAAGCTTGACAAAATCGCCCCAATGTAAGCTATTAAGCAGAAACAAATAAAACGTATCCAAAATTCAGTAGCTACCCTTACTATGTTTGCTATAGCTGGCTTTAATTCTCTTGAAGGTTTTGGCATTAATTTTAAGAATTTTAATCCATTAGACTCTAGAATCCAGAAAACCAAGTGTAGTTGCGGATTCAAAACAGAAATACATCAAGCGTAAAAAGGGATGGCAGGTGATCATAACGATGAGTGATTATAACTATAAAGTGCTGTAAAGTAAGGCGCGGTAAACCTACCCAAGTTCAAGCAATGACACTCCGCTAAGGAGGAAGGAGGGACATGTTAATGAAACCATGTCACCTTTAAAAGTTAACATTGTCTTTATAAATTCCATTAAGGAACTTTTTGTTGAGCCAAAATCTTTGTTGTATCCAGCACCGGCAAAAACCTCGAATTCTTCTTCAGCCCCATTCTGTTGAGCCTTGGGATTATTTTCGTTCCTTTCTACCCCGCTATCTTCATTTTGTTTGGTTGTTTCTGTGTCTCTTTTCGGCGATGTCATTTCCTCTATACTGGTTACCTTGGTGATACCTTTCTACAGTTGAATTTAGCTTTTAAACTTTAATCAGGGCGCTTTATTATTGCTGTTATTGTTTTGTTCTATTTTTGGAAAGTTTCAACTTTTTTTTTGAATATTTTTTTGGTAAAAAAAGTGTTAGATATTTCTTAATTTTAGTTTGAGAAACAGCAAAGGTATATTATTTACTCTTTAGATGCAGATTTTGGTCACAAGTTAATCTTCAAGGATTTGTTTAGTTGAAAAGCGTAATATGTTTATTCTAAAACATGTGTGCACGTATAGTTTGAAGCATATAAGGTTACAACGCTACATTAAACTATGCTTGGTTTAAAACCCCCAAGACCTTTCATCAGTTTTGTAAACTTAATTGACCTGAATTGGTAAGCTTTTTGCTTTAATCACTAAAATGGTATTACCATCAACATTGATTTTAAGTAACGATCTGCCATCTTGTTGGTTGGGCGTTTGGGCTCCAGTTTTAAGATATATTGGGGCAGCAAGTTATATTTCCCATTTTATTTATTTACATTTCTTTTGTCCCAACCATTTTTTTGCTCTTTTACTCTTTTACTCTTTTTGTTTTGTTTTGATATTACCTTTTGTTTGCCTTGCTTTTACTTTACCTGCATTTGTTTTAGTAGAGTAAGACTAAATGATGCATATAATATGAGAGGGAAATAATTTAAGGACTTTGGCTTCAAAACTCCTTTGAACTTGACTTTTTTATTGCAACAAGTTCATAATTCTTATGGAATGGATTTAAAAACATGTTATTGAAAAAAAAAGCTTGACTCGAAAAAACATAGTTAAATCAGATAAAACGAGTAATATAGATGCCATCAAACCAAACAATTGGCAAGCTTCAGTGCTAAACTCTAAATTCATGCACTGCAGTTGATTTTTTAAGCGGCAGGTACAAAGTGAAAGCTTTAACATGCCCAGCTGTTGTGAGTTAATGTTTATAGGCCCGTTCGCCCTTATATAACATTGGCTACCACAGGTGATATTATTCAACCCATAGCCTCACAGTCTATCTTTCATTCTAACCAAAGTCTTGCATAGTGCTGTACGGGGGTTTTTTTATGGACATTTTAATCTAGAAAGCTTCGTAAGTATTGGGTTGGTTTTAATTGGTCATTTGCTGACATCGAAAAAAAAAATCTTCTCTTACAGTAGGAATTCTAGAGATGTACATTGCAATATAATGTGGGTCTTCATCTACTAGTAGTGATGCTGCAAAAGTGGAGATTTGGGCTCCTGCTATAGTTTAACGTTAATACCCAAATTTGCCTATTTTCCAACTAAGCATAGTTTTTGTTTTTTTAACTACCATTAATTTCTCTCCAGAAGCAATAATTATTCCTCCTTATATTTGAAAACTCTTAAAGAAAACTTCAAATACATGTCGATTGGAGTTAAATTATTGCTTACATAATTTTGCCTAGTTTGTACACGAAAATTGAGTCATGACAAACCCTGCTCAACTACTTTCTCCGACTATAACTGTGTTGTGTTCAAACGAATTACTCAGTGTGCTTGCGAATTCAGATTGTTTTAGATTTTGGTGTAATACTCGCTAAACTAGATTCCCCTCAAGCGATTTTTCAGTATTTACGATAGTTTTTATATTTGGATAATAATAAAACAAGAGCCAGGATAACAATAATGAAAAGAACAAGAACCAAGCTAACAATAACTTCAATAACAACAAAAAACCAAACTAATAATAAAATAGTTTCATTTCAATAATAAAAAAAGCTTCTTTTTTCAAAATGCAGCAATAGTAAAAGTTGTTTAAGGTCAAATACGCGCCAATTAAATGAACGGTATTTCCTAAGACTTTGGTTAAAGGCAATGCGGAAAATAAAGCCGATGTAACAAAAGAACCAGCGCAAACTTGGTGTAAAGTGGAACTTTGAGCTTAGAAATATTTTAGAATACGGTGGAATTTACAAAGATTTGCGCCTGATTCATTGATCCGTCCAAGGACAATGGCACCGATTTACTTGAGAGCGGTTAAAAGCGGAGCTATATTTACAGTATAGAAAAGAAAAGAAGTTGCGGTTATTATTGAGAGTTGGCGGTGACAAAAGTTTAATACTTTGGGAACTGACAACCCTAATCAGAAACATTGATTTTGAATATTTTGATTATCATATGAGTGAGCCAGAATAATAGGATTCGCTTTGATTTAACCCAAATCTATAAACCCTAGAGGGTTATCTTTGTCATTTAAAGGTAAATTTTAAAAACAAAGTCAAGAAATGTATGGATTTCAAATTTGAGCCAACGGCATACATGTATTTAGCTGTCTTTATTTAATCTGCAAAACTAGGGTCAGATTATAATTACTCAAATCCTGGTATGTTTAAATATACAAACACCGATGATGAGACTCGATACGTGTCTGAAAAGTCAGACTCGCGGATGTCGAAAGTTGTATATACCAAACATACAAGTGGTTTAGTAGGCAATCATCGAAGCCTGGAGTTTATAGACCAGCACCTTTAGCAGATCCCAAGCTTTAATTGGAGTTGCTGAAGCCTAGGGAGTCTGCAGCCATCAAACTTGGTGAATCTAGAGGAATGACATGCTTTATCGGGGGGTTTTTTTTTTAAAAAAAACACTTTGACAGGTTTGAATTTTGGATTAATAGAAAGAACAATCTGAGCAGTGTAATCACAATATTCACCAAGTCTAAAAATAGCAAGCATTGATGACATAGTATTGGGTGTTGATTAGCAATTAGCATTTCACCTAATTTTAGAAGTTTGATGGAATCTTTCATGTTTAAGAAAGGTCTGTAACATCTACGAATTATACAAGGATGCTTTCTTTCTTGAGCATGTTTATGGCTTGATGTTTCTTATTATCACTAAAGCACTTTTGCATTTTATACATGTAAATGTTGTACAAGAAATTTACGTTTAATTGATCAAAAGATAAAGGATCTATATCCTTTCCTAACATCAATGGTAGAAATAAAATAAAAGAGCCGGCTGGGGTTTATTTTAATTTGCAAAAGTATTTTCAAACTGAGATATGATTAGCCAAAGCTACCTTGAAGTCTGTACTATGTGAACCAGAATTAATTTAATTTAAGGATAGCTTATTCCAAATGCAATATATTATTACCAGTAGCATTAGTAGCATTACCATATTGGTGACATTGTGAGTTGGTGGTTTTACTATTAATGACGTTTGGTATTCTCAAATCCAAAATGTCTCAAAATGTAAAGAAAAACACCGAATTCTCTGCTTGAAAAATAGGCAGAATGTCTACTGGACTACTACCATTACCATTATTACTACTATTACCATTGCAATTACCATTATTATTACTAATCTCTTGAATATAAGCTGATAATTAACTGTGTTTTGGTCACAAATAAAGCGGCTATACACCACCACTTTAACATCACTAATCATTAGCTTTGGAGTACTGCTGCAACATGCTGCATTATCTAACGAGTGATCAATTCAGAGTTGCTAAAACTGGCCGTCTAAACGCAACAACTGTTTAGCATCCTCTTACAATCAAAAGAGTATTGACTTTCTTGTGCTCACTTTCAGGGTATTATTTATAAATTAATACTTTTGAGACTAGCAATTAGCTTTTCACTAGCATTGTTACTGGTCAAGGTATGCCAATGGAGTCGAAGACATTGGATGATAAATCAGTGGATTAGGTGTTGGGTCTTAAAGAGGCAGTAATTCAATTATTTCCGAATCGATTATTATTATTTTTTGATCCAATAGTAAGATTGGCTTGGTTTGAATTGATTTGTAAGGTGAGCTATAAAAATAATTTGTAAAAACCATTTGTAACTGAGCCGCATTCAGATTGAACAGAAAAGATATAGGAGACCATTATAAAGTAAACAGCGGACTTTAGTAAGCCTGAGAAGTATTCATAACAAACGGCTATGGCCTGTCTAATAAACGACGAGAGCTAATATGGGTTGGTAAGTCAGACACTGAATTTATTAATAGACTATAAACTATAAATAGAGCATATTACCTAGTAATACACGCCATTTTGATTTGCAATGATAGCTTCTTATTAATACACTAGTACGTAACTGTAAGTTGCGTAAGGCGTTTAGAGTGGAGGTGGCTTTATTCAGCTAGGTGTTGATCGTGGTTATACACGTGTTGACTAATTTTATGGCATCTGTAAATCCAATAATCGGTGAACACGAATTTCTCGAATCATGTACGCCAAACAGCCTACTTTTGCTATCACAGTAACAAATCGGTTGTTTTTATTTTTAATCGTCATTGTGGTGTAAAGATGTATATGAGCTTAAACAAAAATGTAGGTCTTATAGCGGGTTTATATGTAGAGCTTATACCGGGCTATAGAGATAGCTGGTCTTTCTCAGATAAATGAACTGCAGGAAGCGGTGCTGGGAGCAAGCATAAAGACGAGTGTTGGCATTCCCAACATCTCAGTCAAAAGTCTAGTTTTATCTGGCATCGAGCTAGTTTAAGATAGGGCAAAGTGATTAGTGTTTCTCAGCCTCGATCAAATTGGCGCTGTAACACTCTAGATGACACAAAACCACTTTTGTATCGAATAGATTTATTTCAAGATTTAAAGAAACAATTTGGCGGGTATTAATAAATCAAGATCCATTTTTGACTGCTTTACGCCCAATAAAGAGCGTACTCGACTCCTTAAAAAAACCAAGTAGAGTTTTGTTACAGAGGAAGGGGCTGTACTTGGTTAACTAGTATTTTCATTTTTGATTTTTATTTATTGAATTACTAGTTTTTATTTTCATCATTTTCAAATGTATATATATTTTTTATTAATAGTTATTTTCATGTTTTTCAGCCAACATTTTTACCGAAATTACACGACTTATTTATTTTCCGACTCATTTACTTTCCGACTCATTTTTAAATATGGCAGCTTGTTTGAAATGTTGACTTTTGGAGTTTTTTTAACACGGAATTGGCTGTCAAAAAAAAACCATTTAGATGTTTGGACAAAATAATTAAAATCACTTCCAGTTTGTAAATAGTCTTATAAATTTCAAATCAAAGGCATTATGTAAGCCAAAACAGCTTCAGACCCATTTAGGCGTTCACTGTTAGCAAAGGTAAGGAGAATATAAAAGATTTAATAAAAAAAATTCAAACAATTTGACAGATTTTTCTAATAACCATTCGTTTATTTTCCAGATTGATTGAATAAATAGTAGTGTCAGTTCTGTTAGAAAATAAAGTAAACATTAGAAAGACCTAAAGAATAAAACGAAAACATCAAGCTCAGCAATAATTAGCACAAATCATATTGTTATTCACAAATCACATATAATTTAAATCAAAACAGCTTAGCCAAAACATCATGAAAGTCAGCTAAAATTATAGTTGTCGATTTGTAATAAACCAATGAGTAAAAAGTTAAAAAAGCCAAATCGACCAGATTTTTTAAAAAGCAACGGATTTATCAATTTCGCAATAATTAGATTACAGGTGAATGTTGGCAAATTTGTATTTTGGCGACAATTAAAGTACCGAATTAGAGCTCGCCCATAATGTGATAAATGATAAAATAATACGATGTTATGAATAAAAAGTTGCAAACTGAGGCAAAGTTCAAATCAAATCTAGTTTAGCTTACAACAACAAAAAAAGAGGGCTATTAAGTTTGCTGATTTTAATAAACATAAACAAAGATAGAAATGTTTTTACAATGATAAAGCAATAAAGTGTTAAAAACAAAAGATAGCGGTAATGTTGGGCTGGAGTTGAAGGAAATCAGTAATCCAGCTACTCGATGAAAAAACTGTTCTACAGAAAGAAATGTAAAAAAAAGCGAGAGTAGGAATGACGATTAATTAACCAAGTAATAGACGAAACTCATAACTTATGGCAATTTTTCCACATTGGGAAATTGACATTGAGGATAAAGGTAAAAAAAAACTTGTTTATTAAGATAAGCACCAGTGTAAAATTAGTTTGAAAAAGATTTGAAAATGCTTAAATAAGTGGGCGAATTATATATATAGTGGTAGTTGGACTAACACTAGAATTCTTTTGCTAAAAAAACAATCTCCTACGTTAAAAAAAAAAGTCCTAAAGCTTTATATTTCACCTTCTAGCTTATAAAAAAAAAACTTGTACCTCTTTTCCGAATAAAGCATATAAAAAAAATTCATAATGAAGTCCTTCAACATCAGTTTGTGTTCCCTTCTCTTCGCAAGCGTCCTCTCGACATCGTTCGCTGCAGTCGTTACAGTAGTCAGACCACCCGTGCAAGTTGTCCAGCAACAAGGTCCACGAGTTGTTGTAGTGACCAGAGTCTTCCAACCTCTTCAACAGATTCCTCTAAGACCTACCGCCCAATTACAACCAAACCGCGATAGAGCATTTGCTCCAGTGCCAACACCAACAGTTGCCAGCTCAGCACCATCAGTTGTTGTAATCCATGCTCAAGCCCCAGCACCAGCCCCAGCTCCAGTACCAACACCATCGGTTGTTGTAATCCAAGCTCAAGCCCCAGCACCAGCTCCAGAGGCACCAGTCCAAGTGGCACTAGTTCAAGAGGCACCAGCTCCACAAGAGCAAGCCCCAGAGGCACCAGCCCCAGAAACCCCAGCTCCACAAGAACAATCAGCTCCAGCTCCAGCTCCGGAAGTATCAGCTGGTGATGATGTCGTTCAAGCTATATTCTCAATGGTCAACCAACTACGTGCTAGCAAAGGACTTGCATCATATGCCATGGACGAAGCACTTAACGGCGCTGCTATGATCCAATCTAGATATCAAGATTCGACCGGTACAATGACTCACGAAAACAACAATTACGATGGCCTCATCGGTAGATTTGCTGCAGCAGGAGCTTCATGCAGCGGCTGTGGTGAAAACGTTGCTGCCAACTCAGGTTCCGCGCAAGACGTGTTTGACTCATGGGTTGGATCTGCAGGCCATTTGGCTAACATGATTTCATCCGACTATACCAAGATTGGTATTGCTAGAAGCGGAAAGTTCTACACCCAAACTTTCAGCGTTTAATTTAATTTATAATGCATATCTGTGATATGTTTATAGATATGATTTTAGGATACGTTTTTATCTCGCTTTCCATTCCTTTTTTTTTTAAGATGGGTTATGTTTTCATCTGCATATAAATTTAGCAATTTTGGTTGATCCAAAGTTGTTTTATCTTAACTATATTGTTACCCCTTTATGTTTTTTATGTATACTATATTCATTTTTGATAAATGACTATACTTTTGGAAAGGTGCTTTTATATTGATCTATGACTGCATACTTTTGATTCATCCAAAATAAAATCTCTATAATTTCTAGTGATGTCTTGCGGCTTAGCCTCAGCATTTGTATATATTTCACCTTTTTGGTTCTTTGGCTTAGCCATGCTTAAAGCCTCTAGATACAACTAAGCCAAGGGCTTGTAAGCGATGTGTGTTATCTATCCCGCCTACACCACTAACCCAGGTAGCAATTTAACGCGACATATTGTGGTTTGCCTCAGCTGTTTGTCATTAAACGGTCTGTCCAAAAACCAAGCAAACCAAGCTTTGATTTTGGGCCGCTTGGATTAGAAGCAAGTATAATCAGATAACCTCGCTAAAGTTCGTTATCTTTACTTTAGATTTGGCCAGTTAATACCATAACCTTCTTAATAAGATGCCTCTTTTTAGTTATTGCACTATTGATTTTACACGTTGATAGTAAACCCGAGTTTTGCCAAAGTCGCTTTTACTTTCTACAGAAACAAAATATTTTAACACGAAAAACAATGCAACTATTTCAATAATGTTAATAATAAAAACGAAGTATCTCGGGAAGCTTGGCTAAAGTTTCAAATGATTATCAATATGATTTGCAATGCTTTACAGGCGTATTGGGAAACAATACGATCGACCTTTCGGCTTGGTTATTACTCAGCCATGACTATTGATTAACCGGAAGGTTATGATTAAGTATATTTGTCTTGTTCCTGGTGACAACACCGAGTTGGTTTATATTTTTTATTATTATTAACAGTTGGTCTATTTTTTTTTGTTTTTTTACACCTAGCAATTGTTGTTTAAAGAAAAAGTAAAATAGCGGATATCTTGATGTTCAGTTGGAGAGAGGTGGGAGGGGTAAAACAAGAGTTATAGCTGTTACACGTTCAAATAATGATTAATAATTAACTAGTCAGTAAGTACTACCAATCAATCACTTAATCCTATGCGTGTTAGAAAACAAAAGTTATAACGAAGCAAAGTGGGCGTGGTTGGAGAATAAAGTGTTTAGATTGGTCCGAGTTGAAAGAGTAAAAAAGGAAGGTGGTTTGCCATTTTTTGTAATCCAAATCAACAAAGGGAAACTAAAGTCTGAAGAGTGATCTGTAAAATGTACTAGTTCGATTAAGAGCGTTTAGGAAATGACTGAGGCAAGATTAGTCAAAAAGCAGCAAGAACAAAAAAAAATAAAATACAAATCAAAAAAATAAACAGTGTTAAAATAAAAGGGAATAACTTTAGTTTAAAAGTATGTTTTGTGGTAAAAATAAATAAATAATCGAAATAGTAAATAATAAACATCAAGTATCAGATATCAACTATCAAATACTAAATCCAACCTGCGATGGTATACTGTTTTGCATAAATATATTATACACTTGGTACCAAGAGACAACGCAAATAAGACAACAATAAATGCACAGGTTATAAACGTTTTGAGTAGATTACTAGTGGTTTAAAATCTTTCAAATTGGCGATAAAAACAGACAAAAAAACTGCAAAATGGTGCGAAGTAAAAGAGAGCGCGAAGAAGCCGAGGGAGATTTGCCTGAAGATTATGATTTAAGCAGAGTAAGTTTGAACACAAATGCTTTTTGACTAAAATAGACATTTAAGGCATACTAGACAAGAGGTTGTTGCTGTTTTTATTGGAAGTTTATAAAAGATGTAAATGAATTGCAAATAGATGAAAATCCAGAAAAAAGACAATGAGGCTGAGGAATTCAGTGATGCGGAGGGCGATGAAGTGGTAAGTTTGAGGCAAATTGAAATGTGTGTATTGATGTACAGAGGTTTGCTGCCAAATAATGTTTGTTTGTAGTTGGTGAAATTCAGAACAGGCTTTTAATAAATGGTTGACTGATTGATTGAATAATGTGACAATAGAATGAATCGAGGCTGGGTGTTATTAAAAAAGTAGAGTTGGTTGATTTTATGTGCCATTCGCATTTGGAAGTTGAGTTTGGAAGTCGGTTGAATTTTATCTGTGGAGAAAATGGGAGTGGGAAGAGTGCGATATTGACGGGTATAACTATAGCACTTGGAGGCAAAGCTAGTACAACAAACCGCAGTGGGAATATGCAAGGATTCATTAAAGAAAACTGTCCAAAGGCGATAATCAGATTGTGGATGTATAATGAGGGAACAGATGCTTACAAGCCACAGGAATATGGGGAAATGATATTGATTGAGCGGGTTTTAAGCAGAGAGAGCTCGGGAAATGTATACAAGTTGAAGAATGGGAAGACGGGGTTGACGGTGAGTACAAAGAAGCGAGAGCTGGTATCGATAACAGACCATACAACGATTCAGGTGGAGAATCCGATAAATATATTGTCACAAGATGCGTCAAGAGAGTTTTTGTCGAGCACAAAGCCGGACCAGCTGTATAATTGGTTTTTAAAAGGAACGCAGTTGCAAAAGCTGAGTGAGGATTTTGAAAGTGTGCATGACTCTGTAAAGTCGATTGATGAGTGTATTAGGTCAAAGGAGGAGGTTTTACCGGAGCTGAAGGCCAAGAAGAAGGAGTGGGATCAGAAATACAGGGCGTTGACAGAGGCACAAAAGATAGTAGACAAAATCAATGAAAAAACAAAGCTGTTGGATTGGATGCGGGTTTATGAAGAGGAGAAGAAAAGGGAGGAGTATTTAGAGAAGAAAGAGGAGCTGAAAACCAGAGTGGAGCGATTTAAAGCAAAGGCAAGCGACGAAAAGGTAACTATAAAGGGTGGAGGAGTTTTTTTAATAATAAAGAAATGATAATAATTGGTATAATTGGTATAATGTAGAATAAGATAGGATATATTATCAACAATATTTCTGAAAAGCAGAGAGAGATTGGAGAGTTAAACAATCAGTACCAGAACTTGGTATTAGAAAGAACAAGAGTTTCGGATGGATTGAGTGTACTGGTTTCAGAGCTGCGGGGACTGAAAAGCATTGAGGCGGATATGAACCGAGATGCAAGTGAGTACAGGAAGCGGGCAGAGGGACTGGAGAGGGATATAGAAAAGGAAAAGAAGAGGCTTAATGAAGACAAGTCGGGAGAAAAAGAAAGAGTGGAGAATGAAAAGGCAAAACTGATAAGCGAAAAGGAGAGTATGGAGAGAGAGTTGGTGGAGGGGAGGAAGCGGAAGGATGGCTACGACGAGGAGCGGACAGAATTACAGCGAAGAATAGTGGAAATGACAGACAAGATCGAAGTGGCAAAGGGCAGAGTGAATGAGGCAAAGAGCGAGTTGAGCAGGCTGAAGCAGCAGAGTGGGGACAAACTGGTTGCGTTTGGGAGGGGAGTTTCGCAGGTGGTTGGGGAAATCAACCGGGTTCAGTGGAAGGGAGAGAAGCCGATTGGGCCGCTGGGGAAGTATGTGAAGCTGCGGGATAGGAGGTGGGGGGCAGTGATAGAGACGATTCTGGACAAGTCGCTGAACATGTTTATGGTGGGGAATTTCGACGACCGGGTGGAGCTGGACAAGATAATGAGGCGGTACAACTGCACGTCGGGGATTGTGGTGAGGAGGGGCGAGGTGTTTGATTACGGGAGTGGAGAACCAGACTCGGGATTTTTGACGATTTTGAGGGCGATTGAGGTGGATGACGAGCAGGTGAAGAGACATTTCATTGACCAGAACAGGGTAGAACAGGTGTTGCTGGTTGAGGCCCGGTCCAAAGCGGATGATGTGATGCGGTCGAACAACGGTGGATTTCCTAGAAATGCAGCCACGTGCTTTACGCTCGACGGGTACCAGGTAGGGTCGAAGAAGGGAGGCTTTTCAACGCAGGCAACAAATCTGATCAGGCCCAGTGGAAGGCTGACCGAAGACATTGACATGCTGATAGAAAGGGCCGAGTTGCTGGTGAGGGAGAGACTTGCGCAAGCTGACGGAATGGCCCGTGAGCTCAACTTAATGAAGGAGAGTTTGCAGGCTGTGATCCAAAGCAGTAGGGAGATAGAGGAGGGATCGAGAAACAAAATACGGCGAATCGACTCGATCAAGTTGCAGCTGGAGCGTATTGACCTGGATAGCGCAGTTGAAGCCCCGGCCAGTATTATGGCAAACGAGGCTGAACTGCGCGATGTTCACCAGCAGCTCGAGATGGTCAAGAGACAGTTTTCAGACCAGCTCAACGTCAAGGCCAAGTGCGAGCTGAACCTGAAGCAGACCAAGAAGAAGATAGCCGACTATGCAGCCCAGATTGGCGCTGTTGAGGAGAAGGTTTTGGTTGAGCGTGGCGAGATTGAGAATCTGCTGATGCGCAAACAGAGTATTCTTGACAATGAGTCGTACTGGCACAAGAAGCTTGAGAAGCGAGAGTCTGATATTGCCAAGCTTGACGGTTTTATTGCCGAGATAAACACGCTGATTTCTAGTTACGAGGAACTTGCGGCCAAGACTATGATACCCCGGCCTGACTTTGACCAGCAAGTGCGTGACGGCGTGGTTTCTAGCTGTAAGAAGCTGGAGGACGAAATTGCTGTGCTCAACAGAACAATCGCCGAAATCGAGTCCACACACACAATGTCGCTTGAACTTATTGCTCAGCAGGCCCAGATCCACATTGACGAGTACAACAAGGCCAAACGCTCAATCAAACAAATGATCCTTGTGTCCCGTGCCCTCAAAGAGGCCCACCAAACCCGCCTCGCAAAGATGACCGAACTAAGAGCATCCATTTCATCCCGTGTCATGTTCCAGTTTGCCCTGAATCTGTACCGCAGAGGGTACGGAGGTATGCTGGACATTGACCATAAACAGAAACTTTTGACTCCAAAAGTCAACACTGACAATGATCTTGCCCTAATGGCCGCATTGACGTCCAATCAATCTTCCTCAAAACCTCAAACCACCACCCCAAAAATTCCTTCTCTTTCCTCTAATCCTTCTAATTCTTCAGCTACCACCACCACCACTACCACTGGTGTCAGCACTAAATCCAACACTAATGCCCAGCAAAACGTTCGCAAGGATACAAAGTCCCTTAGTGGTGGTGAAAAGTCCTTTACCACCATTTCTTTCTTGTTGGCCTTGTGGGACTCTATGAGCTGTCCTATCAGAGCTCTTGACGAGTTTGATGTCTTCATGGATGCTGCTAACCGCGCTATTAGCATGAGAATGATCGTTAAAAGCGCTCGGTGCTCTCCTGAAACCCAGTACATCCTCATCAGCCCCCAGGACATGACCGTTAAACCCGCAAATGATATCAAAATTCTATATCTTGATGCTCCTGACAGGTCATAAACCCACCTACCTATTCCTTTATTTATTTATTTATTGAATCTTGTTTTTTTTTTGAAAAAAAAGATCATTATTCTTTTATATAAATATAAACTTTCTACAAATGAAAAAAAAAACACCCCCCCCCCCCCCCCCCCC
>LUVW01000001.1:1558870-1579815 GCA_001661515.1 Capniomyces stellatus | reverse complement strand
CCCCCCCCCCCCCCCCCCAAAAAAAAGGGCGAATAATCAAATCCAACTCGGTTACTCTCGGTTTCACTCGCTTGTTTCTACTGTTTCTGTTTCTGTTTCTTTTCTTTTTAAAACTCTGGGCTTTCTCTTCTTGACCTCCACTTTCCTATTTTTTACTGTTGCAAATATCTGCCTGCAGCAATGCGATTTAAAGGAGTCCAACCGCGCATTCTTATCATGGTATCTTTTAACCCCAAGCGTACTGAGCCCGCAACTTTTATACAGCTCGGGGAATGATTCCTTATACCAAATCCGCCTGTCTCTCCAAATATAGTTTGTCAATCTAAATCGCCGATTAGACCTATTGTCCCATTTATTTATTCACTTTTATTTATTCATTCTCTTTTTTCTAGTCTCTTCGTGATACATTCATTTCATACAAACTAAACCAATTCTTTCTTTTTTCTTTTCCTTTATTTTTTTACATCTAGTTCACTTATCCCGCTTGTATTTCCTATCCAACTTACTTTAGCCTGCCCAACTCTATATACATCCCCTCCCAGATACTATAATTGTCATGCATACCCACATCAAGCCGCATCGTCAACAACTCGATATTGTCCAAAATCACCTTAATTGAACATCCCCCACACATCATTCGCAAATACGGCACCAAGTACCGCTCCACATCCGCATAATCATCCACCTTCAAATATATTCTCAGGTACTTTTTGTACACATTAACCTTCCGCTCCATCAACTTCCTGTACTTTGCATCAATCCCTTCCAGTCTTTTCTTCTCCATTTTCCTACCCTCCTCACTATCAACATCCACTTTCCCCACCTTGCCAATCTCCATATTAATCATTTTCCGGTACCTTTTCTCCGCCCTCTTCAGTGCCGCCTCTATCACTGTCACCAAATACTTCACATAAACTACATCATACTTTGCTATTTCCTCCTCATCATTGTACAGCACCGACACGCAAAATCCATATATCTCAAACAACCGTCTCAGTTCCTCCACCTTATTGTTCTTATTCAGATTGCATGTTTTCCCCACCTTCCGCTCGTCCGGGTTCGCTTCCCACACTCTCTCCTTTTCCTTCTTGCACGCTTCTATCTTTTCCATTACCATATTGATCGCCTCCGAGTAATTGTCAGTCGCTATGTACGCCTGAATCAAGTGGTAAAAAAACAACGTCCCGTTTTGCTCCAACCGCACCGCCTCTTTCAGACTTGTTATCGCTGTTTGCAACTTGTATCTCGTTTGCTCAACAATCATATTACGGTTCTTTGGCCTCCCCAACAAACACTCAACCTCATTATTTTCGTCAATACCCTCATCCTCATCCTCACCCTCATCCTCCTCATTTTCCTCATTTTCATCCTCTGCATTGCTGCCATTACCTTCGTCGCCGTTACTACAGTATCTATTGCCGTTCTTCAACGGTGTAATGATACTAAAATCTCCTTTTATCCTCCTCACTATTGTAAACGGATTTGTCAAATGCTTGACGTTTTCAACCCTCTCCTGACAGGTCGTTATCAAGCTATACTTTTCCTCAACTGCCTTCGTCTTATTTTCTTCAACTCCACACTCTTCGCCCATATCATGACCTACCGTTTTGCTTACTAAATAAACCCTCTTAGGTTTAATTCTATCAACTCCATCGCCATGCTTCATATTACCCCTAGCTAACTCTTTCAATTTCAATTCCAGTTCTCCTTCCTCTGACTCTTTCTCGCCCGCCTTTGAATTTGATCTGTTTCTATACCCCTTCTTCATTCGCAGCTCTTGCTCTCGTAATGCTAGCAACAAAATCCCATTATATCCATGCAGCTCTCCATCACTAAAGTACTTGGCTATGGCAAGGTATCCCTCAACTATGGTCTGTGCCTCTTGCAGTTGATTGATCCGGATCTTGTAAAACACCAGCTCCTTTATTACGTCTATTTTCTACAATAGAAAAACGCAAACACGTTACTCCAGCCCATTTCATCAATGTATTTGAAATAGTATCTAGAATGTCTATCTACACCCCCCTCTCTCTCTCTCTTCACTTTTCTCTACTTACATTGTTGAATCCACAATCCAAAACCGCCAGTAGAAATCTCTGGCACCTTTTATCATATATGTCAGGCTTTTTTATAATCTCATAAGCTACCTTCCACAATTCCTCACTTGGAATTCCCGCATTAAAAAACTGAGATTCAACTAACGCTTTCGCTAGCCCATACTCATTTCTTATCAACAACAGATCTACAAGAATCTTTGCACTTTCTGTCGTCTCCTTGTGCGAATGAAATATTTCTCTTGTTCTTTTACGACCAGATTTATAAATGAAATTCGACATTTTATTCGCTCTTTTTTGCCTCTGATGCTATTCCACATTCAGCTTGTTTCTCAGCAGTTCTATTTCTTGAATTTAACTAACCCAAATAAAAGTTATTGAAAGCAGTACTTTTCTCTCTCTGTTTCCCCAGCTGGAAACTTCATTTACTTGGCGATTATCTCAACCGAGTTAAAGAGGAAAAAAATTGAAATCAGTAAAAGTAAATTCAATTTTACTCTGAATTTTAAACTATAAATCGTAAATCGCTTTTTTTTTCCCCTACTACTTTTCTTTATGGCTATTTTTTATAAGGCGATTTCAACTATTTCAATTTTACAAAACATGCGTAAATATAATCAGAAATTTGAATCGATATTGTAGAATATGGTATTTGAATATGGTATTTGAACTTGAATAGAAATAAATATATTTAAACCAAGCAAATAAAAACATAAATAACCATTTCAGTAATAAAAAAAACATAAATAACTAGAATGATAGCTCTTATGCTGCAAGGGCTTTCCAGTTGTTGATACCAGTGCTTATTCCGGCAATGGTACCAAAGATACCTACAGCTATGTCAGGGAAAGTAGATCCAACGGTGGACCAGTGTACTGTTAGCGGGAAGTAGGCAGCATTGGATATCAAGGCTCTTCTCCAAGTAGACTTTTGGGCATCGACCTCTTCCAATTCTCTCTGAACAACGCTGGCATCGACGTTAGTTTGGCTCAAGATGGCCTTGCGTTTCAAGTTCAATTCCTTGCGGTTCTCATTAAGCTTGAAGAAGTTCAATACTACCCACAGGGCCCAGAATCTGCATGCTGTCAACACGCTGGCGTATATTCGCTCTGGTGCCATTGGGATGATCCCATGTGCTCCCAACCAGTAGGCCCGCTCAAATGGATAGAACAACATCAGCGAGGCACTTTGGAGTGTTGTTATGGTTCTCAAATATAACGACTTTGGATGGTTTTTGATAGTGAGAATCGAGGATATGTATAATGGAAAAAAGTTCAAAACACGCGCCATAATACGATAGTCTGATATAAGCGCAGATAGAGCCGCCAATCGCTTTGCAATACCATCCTTCTTGTGTCTCAGCATTACCCAGACGACAATCTTTGCAGAGTATTGCACCAACTAATTAAAGCGATATGTTTGTTTATGTTTTGTTTGTTAGTGCTGAACCCTTATAACAACTTGGTTTAAGTCAAGCGTACTATTGTCAATATTGTCTCTATATGGAAAAGCGCCCTTTTGCTCTATAGGGCGATGTTGATAAAGCTTGCTATACCAATACTGGTCAAGACAATACTATCATTGATGTTTTTAACTTGACTTACCATTAGTGCATTGTCGCAGCCAGAGTATCCTGAAAAGTACTTTAAGAGTTTGGTCATTACCACCTGGTTGGCACTTGCCTTTTTGGCTGCTGCTGCTCCAGCAACAGGACAAACGCCTTTGTTTGCACCTGCGGCATGTGCTTCCCTTTCTTTTTCTGAACCCATATCTGATTGGTGTAGCTTTGGTGTTCGAGTTAAGTTTTTTACAATGTAGTTGTTGTTTAGATATTATACAGCTTGCGGGTTAAGCAAATATAAAACGGAGTTTGTTTTGCAATTTGTCTTTATACGAATTTGCTGAGGGTGACAAGACCATAAAATATATCCATCAAAAAATCGCTATTTAGCTTCAGCGAAACATCCGTTTGTTTTATATACACAGACCCCCCTTCTAAATTGCACTATTAGCTGCTCTCGTTTTTTTCTTTTTCTTTCCCTTTTTCTCTTTTTGTTTTTTTTCTCCTCTTTTCAGTTTTGCATTCGACTTGGCTTGTAAAAGCGGTATTTACTTTTAGCTTTCCTGCAAGTTTAGCGCTTGATTTCAAATTGAAGTTTATTGTGTAGCTTTGCCCAATTTCAGCCTATTACTGCACGCGATCTTAATGTACGATATTCCCAATTTACCTTGAAATTTATAAAACAAATACAAGTATCTGCTTAAACAATTTCATTCACATATTTGATGCTTGAAGTTCACACTTATCACAACTTTGCCATTAAACAATTCTAGGGGGTGGGTTGGGTTATCAGAGAAGATGGTTGTTGCAACCAACAATATCTGTTAAACCGAATTACTCATCGTTTTTTCTACTAATTTTCTTTTTTTATATTGAAATTGTTATTCGTTTTTTCTATTATTTTTGGCATTCTGCTTTTTAAACATAACATAAAATTCAAGATTTGTCTCAGTCAGAAACATAAATTGCTCTGAATTCTCTAACATCGATTCTGCAACAAATCGTTATAGAATTTCACCAATAAACCAAATACCCCTTTAAACTGCGTTTTAGATTTGCAGCTATACTATTGGAATTGGTCTGAAAGTTAAAATAGCCCATCTATTGAAAAACAATAAAAAGGCATTTCGATGTTTTTTCAATAACATCAAGCTAATTAGCGAGTAAGTATAAAGCGAGCGCCGTGATATATTAATTTATCAATTGAGCCGAGTGTTAAACCCTCAGCACTGCTGAACTGGCGTATTCAGTTTGAACAGCATCTTCAAACCGATGCTCCTATACTATCACAAAGTTGAACCGTTTTAGAATGGGGAATGATATACTATGATCAGTTTATAATTATCGAAGGAGTAATGTTGAGCCAGGTGTAGCTGATGTTGGTACATGTCTATTATATCCTATTGAATAGTGCTCGCTTGACCAAAACCGCAGCCTCAACATATATTTTTTACAAAGATATATGGTGCATGCTAAAGGTAGCGCTAAGCTTGAATAAAAAGAACCAAAAATCAGACAAATATATATACACATATCAATAAAAAAAAATCAAACAAATACAGTATTAAACTACAGCTTCTCCATACTTTTTAAGCACGATATATGATATTAAAAGCACTAACAGGCAACTGTTGCATAAGATGATAGAAAACACCAAAACATATGTGATGCTGGCATTGAAATCGATTACGATTATGTTTGTTTTTACGTTATATTGCATAGACAAATAGGTATAAATTCGCAAGAAAAAGAAAAAAAAAGTGGCAACTATCAAAACGTATATTACAAGAGGTGCAATAATGATGCCTGAGCAACCAAAAAAGCTCAAATTCTAACAATGTGTTGACAAATTGAAGTCAATGGCCGGGCGTGCCAATATCCCATAAGGAAAGGATGTCTAGAAGGTCGATTCTTGAATTATGGATGGATAGTGCACATACACGCGCCAAATGGCGGGTATGATTGTAAAGAAGAAAAGGAAGGACAGTGTGTATGCATACATTATGGCTGTATATCTTCTGGTTCTTCTTGATCAACACAGTCTAAAATCTTGTAGATACTTCCCTCGTGGTTTATGATGTTAAATATCAGTTCTGCATCCTTTACTGACAAAACTTCTCCGCTGAGCAACTGCCTCGAAGTCACTTTCCCTCCATAGAACTCCTCGTTGGCTTTCTTGTCCTCGTATATATACAGCAAATCCAGCGCAACTCCTAGAAAGAACCCTTGGCTTTTGCAATATGTAATCATGGGTTCGATATTTACGACATTTACAATGTTTGCGGTCACTTCAACCATTCTCCCCCTCCTCCCAAACGCAGCTATATTGTTGAATATGCAATTTTTTAAGTTAAAAATGCAGTAACAAAATAATATAGACGTACATTTATAGTTTTATATCAGTATTGTAAAAGGAGCGGGATACTCCATCCAATGTACCTTCAGCATTTGCACTCAAATTGATGGATTTTTCATGCTTGAACGGCTCAACGGCTGTTGGTGTGTTTAAAAACAAAACATACTCTGTCCAAACAACGCCAGCCAACCCACCAGCACCAAAGCTCTTGACCTTGATCATCGATGGAGCAGACCATTCTATAGATTGATTTTTTAGTTGTCTTGTTGGATGGATGTGTCATATCTTTATTTTCGACTTAAATGCACCAGACAGATGATATATTCGTTTTTATTTAACAAATCAGTCGATAAATCCCTGCTTACCCCCATTATTTAGTCTACCAAGGATTGAGAATGATTTTAGAGCCTTTAAGTAAAGTAGCCTTTAGTTATGGTTATGGTGTATACATCGTTGCCCTGGCATAAAAAATGTGCCAATGATATATTAAATGGAGGTTTCATGGTGGCGGCGTTTACCTTGATATGACAATCCCTGATCCACATCTGTATGATAACCCGAATCCGCTTTTGCACTCGCTAAAAATGACAATTCCCTTACAGTTTTTAATGATATTCTTAGGAACGTACGTACCTTTCGAGTTGCTGAATTCTATAAAACGCAGTTTGTACAACATAAATATGTTCACATGCTGGGTTTGCTTTATTCTATTGAGAAACGCGTATGGCCTTGATGGCTGAAGGAAAAGAAAGGTTACCTAAATAATCATTTAGAATCTCGGAGGCCCGATAGAGGTTATTTTCTAGCTTCGAAATTTTAAACATAGTGTATGTATTCTGATTGTATCACAGGGCTAGATATAAAAAGCAACTAAATATAAAGAGTAACTAAATATAAAGAGTAACTAAATATAAAGAGTAACTAAATATAAAGAGTAGCTAAATATAAAAATTAGCTAAATATAGAAAGTAACTAAAGCTGATACTGTTGGTAAATATATATTTTTAACATTTGTATTCAGTTAAAATAGTCGAAAGTCGCTTTAATTCAGTACTGTAAAGCGTTCTTATTAAATACGAATCGTACATTACGATTATCGCAGATACTAACCAGTAGCAATAGTTGTACTAACATTAAAAGAATTTTCTAGGCAAAGCTCAACCTGTATCTTGTCTGTACTTGTAGTTCTTGTTGCGGATTAAAAACACGCTTACAAATAATGCTTTTGGCAATGACTAAACCATATTATGCCATCATTTGACTAAAATCGATCGGCGCTTTTCCTATTAGCCAATTTAAAAGAACTATGGCTATAAAATAAAAAAATATACATGAATAATTAAAAAAAATCAAATACACAGGCTATAACAATATTATATAGTTATGATTGGTTGCGGATCATGAAATACAAAAAATAAAAACAAGACTAGACACTGGGGTTTAATACAACTTTTTATATTGGGAATTTGTTTATTAAATAAACGTGCGAACAAGTACACTATTAACAAAGCAGTAGGATTTACACAAAAAGATTAACTAATAAAAACAATAATAGTAGATAGAGAAAACAGGTAGTTTGGCGGATATGCAAAATATAGAAATACGCCGAAAGCACACCAACAGCCAGGATGGGTGTATTGGGATCCGTTGAAACTCCTTTAGTTTGAAAGCCATTTGGGCGGCTCCAACGGTATATTGATCAAATCTGTGTCAAACAGCTCGATGAACTGCTCATTCATTAGCCTGACCTTTGTTCCGGCGTATCTCCGATATTCATCAAAAATTGAAGCGAGATTCCATCCTTGTAACTTTCTTAAACATCCAACCAAAGTACCTAAGATTGACAAACAATAAAACGTGCTGATTTGTAGTAGTGATGATATTGATACCCAGAACCCCTAATGTTACAAATATGGGTAATATGAAGCGGATAGCTTAATATAGCCAAATTATGTGTAAAATACCTGTTCTATGTCGCCCTACATTGCACATTATCGCAAGAGGGTATTTGGTTTTGTCAAGAATTATTTTGAATGCATCAACAATCGCCTCCTCTGTAATAGGATTTGTGGCGCTTCCGTTTTCACTTCCAAGATGGTAAAACTGAATCTCTTGGTCGTCGATAAAATTTAGGCTGGATAGGGACAAACAGAGTACAAACGAAGCATGCTTTTGTTATTTCGTTGTGAAATCAAAGCGAGACATTTTACTTTTTCTTTTTTAAAATCTTTTTTTGCAATAAGGAAAAGTCACAGTAAAACAATATGAGTAGAACAATAAAAGCAAGTGTACTTACAACTTTTGATTAGGCTCATCGGTAGCTAGCCAAACAATAGTATTTAAACCCAATCTCTCCATGAATGGAAAGTTTAACTCATTTGGCTGACCAAACCTATACAGATCCTCTTCCACATAACCAAAGTTCTACAATGTTGCATTTTTGTGTTTGAGAAGGTATATCGTTATCAATTACCTTTTTACCTCACCTCCGATTAAATGATTTTATATTTTTCTTTAAAAATAAATCAATGTCATTTACAGATAAATGAAAGAATGATTATAAATGCACTAACGACTGGTGGAATAAAATGCTGGTACGTCATCGTAAGCAACCGTGATATATGCGCAGGGGCTTCGTGTGCTTTTTCTCCTTGGATCCAAAGTATAAACAGTGAATTTCGATTAAAACAGCGAAAGTAAAAAAAATCTAACAAAAAGCAAACTTGACTTTGAAAAAAAAACAGATTTGATAATAAAAAATTAAAAAAAGTATTGAGTTTAGAAATAATCGATTTATAAAAGGGTAAATTAAAAAAATAGCTTGCAATGAAGCTTTTTGGATGCATTAAAATCGACTAAAAATCAACTAGTATATGACGATTTCGATTATCATCTCAACAAATAAGCCATAGCGGCCTAAAACCAGCTCTATACATATATTTTTTGAATAAAGGTATTGCAGATTCAGTGTAAACTAAAGGCGTATTAAGTTGTAAAAGTGAGTAAGACTAACAAAAGAGTGTAAAGATTGAAAAATAAAACCCGACTTGGCTGATTTGGGAAACCAAAGTAGACTTTAATTACTTTTTTACCAGTGACTTCAACAAGCAGACTTGGCCATAAAACTGGGATTCGTCTTTCTTAAAGACTTTGTTTAAAGCGGATGCCAGATGTTTTCCCGGGTAAAACACCCTTACCCAAACCGGGGCAACAGCGGGGTTGATTATTGGCAAACACTTTAGCTTGGTCCACTTGTCTGTCATTCTTGAGTACTGTGGCTCTAAGCCCTCGTGATTTTTGGGAACCTCAATAATTTTTTCTAGGCTATCAGTGTCTGGTTGCTGCAGGTGGTTGTTGGAATAGTCCGAGTCAACCAGATAATCGCAATTAACCTCAGGTTTCCCACTCAAAACATGCGATGGTTCGTAGTTGTTTAGGTAGTTGGCATCTGGAATATGCGCTGATATCGAGCCTTTGACAGAGCCCGAAGCCCAGGTAGGAACAAAGTCGCCTGGTAACTGTGCTTTAAACTCGGATGGTAGGAAGCTCATTTTAAACCCATGCGGCAGTAAAAAGTGCGAGGGAAATCTGTACCAATCTTTGCCCACACACACAGTTTTCCACCTGATATTGTCTTGATGAAGTTTAGAGGTGCTATTCACGTATTTGTCAACTGTTCTTGACTCGGGCTTGGACTTGGAAAAGTAGCTTTTTATGGTAAATCCGATGTCCAGGGGGTCAGTTCCATAGTTCGGGATGGTGGAGATAGCCTCAGGTCCCAGAGCCGAGTAGATCTGAACAGAGTATGAATAATTATTGTAAAGCGCCAGCATTCTTAAAACACTTATTGTTCCCGAAGCTGAAAGAATAAACCATGCAAAAAAATAGGACCCTTGGATAGCGCTGGCAATAGCCCTGTGGTTGCCAATAAAATAAAACGATTGGGACACTAGGTTTCTAAATGTCTCCAAGGTAATCGCAGCGTTTAGGCACAACAATGGATACAAGGGATACAAAAACCGCTCCTCTTTATGGGGCTGTAGGGAGAGTATGGCCAACATTAAAATTGGCGGGATGGCTCTGTACCACAGCAGCGTTGGGGACGTGGTTGGCGTTTTTAGCGCGTCTAGAGGTGTGGGTTTGGTGGGCGTGGGTTTCTTTGAGTGTGTACCGCTCTTGTCATTATTTTTTGATGATTCGACTAGCTCAAGTGTTTTTTTAAACATGTATCGCATCCCCAGCATCGGTAAGGTTGCAACGGCAAGAATAAACACAATGTTAAAGTTCAATATCCCATTTACAATATAATAATACCACGGCTCCACACCATACAGGTTAGGCCCAACTAGATTCCCAGAGCTACCGGAAAACCAGCTAGGGATCACATTGTACGCCACTTGATTGAACGAGGTAAACACTATTCTGCCGTAAAAGTGCGAATCGACTAAAATCACTGGACCAATTGACACAATCAGCGACAACACGGCCGCAATGATAAACGATTTTATTCTTTTTAGTTTCCAACCCGAGTACAATCGGTTTATTTCCTCGTCTGTGACATGGCTTCCAAACGTCTCTGTTCCCCTTACAGCCACGTGCTCAACGATCCACGGAACCGCTAAAATAGCAGAGTATGGCCAACCAAACACTGTTGCAAAAGAGAAAAACGATAGCCCAAGCACAGCTCTGGTCAACCCTTTCAAGTAGTCAAGAGTAGGTGTTGGCAACACACCAAACGAGTAGGCCAGCATAACGAGCTGCATCGAAATCGTTCCTGGCAACAATGAAGGTCCTGCATGGTACATACCTGCACCAAAGTACAGAGAAATAAATGTGTAGGACGCCACCCTACTACCCATGTTTCTTTTTATCGATATAAGAAATGTGGCCTCACACGCAGCGGTAACTAAAGCTACAACCACTCTCACCGCGTAAAATATACTAGTCTAAGAAAGTATAAGTTTCAATGCAACATTATAACCAATGCAACCGCCTTTATTACACAAAGTTAGCACATCAATGTTATTCTCCAAACTTCAAATACTGTGACGTATGAATAGGTGCTGCAGCGCTTACCTTTGTTCTGAACCCAACAAGAAAGTGCACAGCCTGGACTAGATAGTGGTGTCCCTGTATAGGAAGCCATGACCTCAGAGCAAACTGCGAAGCGTTTTCCCATGTTTGTTTTGCAAAGCCAGCTACCAAAAAGTGAAATGGTTCCCAGTAATTATACACCTCGTCGCAGTCCTGCATTGGTGCTGTCAACGCCGATACTATCCGTATTATGCTTAATACTCGGAGCAGGAGATTCCAACTCGGCATAAATACCTCAATCTCGTTTTGTTCTTTGATATCTTGTTCTAGTCTTTTAAATTCTCTAATTCGACACAAGTACAGGTTTTGGGGGTATTAGTGCTTTGCAAACTCGGACATTAAAACGGATATTTGGATGTTTTTTTAATTTGAAAAAAAAAATTCAACAGCGCAATATTCCAACCAAGTAAGTATATCAACAGTAATTTAAAGTTATACCAAGTAAATATATCAACTCGAAATGATCAACAGAAATGTATAGTTATATCCAGGTGAAATAAAACAGCAAGAATTACTTTATTTTTTCCTCTTTTGACATTTCCTCATCGGATTTGTTGACTCCTACTCCAGCCGCACTACTAGGCACATCGGTGCTCTTTTTGCTTTTGGATCCATCATAATTCTGCTTTCTCTTCTTGACTGTTCTTCTGATTCCGGCGATTTTAGTGTCCATTGCAAACACGTTCAGCTTTCGACGCTATAATTAAGATATTTAAACACAATACCGCTATCTATAATAAACCTAGACAATATATGCTTTTCGACAATACCACACCTGTTGTTACTCTAAAAGCCCTACAATAAAACTTGTTCAGAATAGTTGTGAATCTTTATCTTGATTATGTTTTTGGTTAGTTTTGGGGATTAGAGTTTTATGAACGAAAAACAGGTCATTAAATCGATAAAATTTCAGATTTACCACTATTTTTTAAAAATAGTAGCAAAACAGTTTTAAAACAGCACATTGTTGGTAAACCTTGTTTACATTTCTCGTTTCGATATCAACCAGAATTCGGATTACTATTGGCTTGCTTGCTTTCAAATCCGCCTAAAAAGCCTATTGAAACTAAATGGAAATTTAAATTGTGATATTAATAACAATTATCCCCACTGACTATTAAAGTCGATTGGTGCGACTTTTTTTTGTGCGTGTTGTTTTTTTTTCAACTTGGCTTAGAATAATTACATTTTTTTGTTTTCGGTTGCATTTTCAAGCGTTGGTCTGAACACGGACTTGTACTTTATATAGCCTTGAACTCGATTATCAGAGACTGCTGCTACATTGTACTCGAAATAACTCGCATAAACATATGCCCTCTGTACTGCAATATCTGTGTACCCTATCACTGATAACTGTTTAAATATCAAACTATATTGAGATCATTCCTATTGTGATAGGATTTAAATAAAACAATTGACAAACAGTTGAGTCAAGTTCTGAATTATCTGGTGACATTATTTACAACATCGAGTTTTCTTTCCTGATCAGGTAATCCCGTCCCTAAGAGTTCATGCAACAAAGCAACAAAAGATCTGTTTCATTAGAATTAAACCCTTGTTTCTTTGGTTGCGAAAAGACACATTAGTATTAGACACCAACCAAGAAAAGCCCATTATCAAATATATTAGTAGGATAGACAGAGCGCTTAGCTACAAATTTATCGATTATTATATATCAGAAATGTCAAACGTTATTTCCATATACATCACATTCTTATTTGTAAAAGCATTTAGCTGACATCTATATTGGTGGTATTCTTCATTTTCTTGGATGCAACAAGTTAGCAAATTCGTCCCAAATGACAAAAACTTGAATAATAATTGATATGTTAACAAACTACAAACAACGAGTTGGAAGCGCTGAGGTCCCCCGACATTAAAACAAACTAAATTTAGACTATGCAGAGGCTCTTTTGGGATCGACCAAGTAACCAAATTATGTTTTCAGCTTTCTTGGTTACAAATCAGAAATAAGGACGTTTTGTTAGCATTAAATTGAAAAAATTTCAACCTGATTTAAAGACTTTTCGGAGCTTTTGATTGCTGAAAAAGAAATAGAAAACGGTCCGGTAATTGTCAATAAAAAAAGAAAATGTCCGGTGAAATTAATTAGCTAATAAGTACATTTTACAAGAACCAACCCAAATCAAATTCAAACCAAAAAGCTAAAAGCTTAAACAAAGTTGCCAAACCAAGTGTTTTATTACAGAATATGTTATAATATATATGGTATTCATTTATAATAAATGCGAGACCCTAAAAATAGAATACTCGAGCACTGCAGAATACAAAGTACAATATTAAGGGTACGAGTATAGGGGATGCAAGTATAATTAAGGATAGCAATACAATGGATGGAGTAAACTAGTAACAAAACATGTATAAATAGAGCCGATTTCGTGCTGAAAATACAGATTCTTCATTCCAACTATCACCATCATAGCTCATCAAAACACCAAGTCCATTTATGCAAATATTTAAACCAAAAAACTTGAAACAAACAAGCGGCATTATTCATAATGATCAAATCAGTAGTACAAAGTATGTTATTGATGTTCATCGCATCGCAATCCATCTGTGGACAAGCCAGCCAGCCAAGCTTGGATGGCTATGATGTCTACACCGGAAACGACATCAACAAAGGGCTTCTAAACAACAATGTTGGGACAAACGGCACTTTCAACGATGCAGCTGGTACAACTTATGAAGCACTTGGAATGGGGTACTTTGAAGTAGAGGGATACCAAAACTACCGGTGTATTGGTTCGCTCATCTCATCCAGCTATTTTCTTCTGCCTGCCCATTGTCTATACGACACCAATACAGCAGGATCCAACTTGGGTAAAATAAGTGTTGCGTTTAGCAGACAGACAGGTCCAGGAGCTATACCAGAAACGTTCATCTACAAAGCCGATTCAGTTGAAGTCCATCCAAAGTACAAGCATGTGAAGCCATACGCTGTAAGTAGTAAATAGTGCATAGTAAATATTTATATTGATTTGATGTATAAATTGACTAAAAATATCCGATTGTTGTATTTATTTTAGGATGACATGGCTGTGATCAGGCTAAATGGGTGTGTTATGATTGATATAAGAGGCGCACCGCGGGTGATTATAGATGATAGTTATAGTACTATTGATACAATGCTGTTAATTAGCACTAAAAGATCATGGGTCAACGAACTGCCTAACGGAAACAGCTCATACAGTCAGCTTAAAAGCTCCAGAATCATAAAAAGGAGAGATGACCTATGCCAAAAGTTTTTCCCTGAAGCATTTGCAAGCAGAAAAGTAGCTTGTTTGGTCAACCCCGAACCTGCCAGCTCATGTCATGGTGGAAATGGTGAGCATCTGAGTTACTCGGGTCAAATGTTTTTAGGTATTGAGAGCTTGGTAATCAAAACCAATAACTCGACCTGCGATTCTACCAATTCTGTCTCCGTTTACATGTTGGCTAAAGGTTACTACCAGGAGTTCCTCTCCAAGTTTATTGCATGTACAGGACCTGAATGCCTAGGTTATTATCAGACCTCAGGCTGTGCTCTCCCACCGGCCGCTGTCAAGCCACCACTCTACACAGCCACAGCCACAGCAAAGACCACCACTATCATTCCAAAAACCAGTACTTCAATCAAAACCTCAACCAAGACCTCAGTCAAACCAACAGTCGCACCATCAGTCAAACCATCAGTCACTAATGATTCAAACTACGCCACAGCATGCCCATTGAAATCAACTGCCTCCAACATCTCGTTGAGTTCCAGCTACGGCAAGAAAAAGTATGACATGAAGAAATCTATTCAAGTTCCATGTGACGACCAAGAGTTTGTGTTTACCGCACAAGTAACCTGCAATTCAGACCTGTTTGTTGCAATGATTGGAGACGAAGGGTATGGAGCTTCCAACAATGTTGTTGAGGCTCAGTTTGGGTTGGCTTCAGGCAAGAGCGCAATCAGAAACAGCAAGGTATCGTTCGTGAAACGATCCAACGGACTTTTCAAGCGTGTTACCAAGAATACAATCAAGATTGTTTCAACACCATCCAAAGTCAAGATTTACATTGACAACGGGCTCAAGGCTTCATACACACCAGAGCCATTCAATGTCAAGAGATTGGCGTTTAGAACAGCAGCCAAATCAGCTAGAATCATTAAGCCTACATTCAAGTGTGCCAGAGTTTCGAGTTGCTCTGGTTACTAATAGATTTAACTTTTGCATCATTTAATTCTGTATTGATTTCAAATAAATCATTTCAACAAACATCATTGCAACAATCATCATTACAACAAACATCATTATACCTCTGTCTTTTTTAGTAGTGTAAAGAGTTGGGTAAAGGACACCATTGTTTTTGTTTGGAAACGCAATATCTACTTCAAGAACACTTGGTCGAGTAAAAAGTGGCGACCCTTTCGAGTGTTGAATTTAGAGCCGATTGGTTTGATTAGAGTACTATAGCTGCGCTTTAAAATATAGGATAAACCAGACTCGATAGTTTATACAAAAGTTTCAGCTCAGTTTATTAATTTCTCATTTATTTTGTAGTTATTATCCAGCGACATCATGTAAAGTGAGGATGTTTTCTTTGCTGAACAAATCGTTTTGTCTTCAGGGGTTTACGCAACACAACGTCAACATTGACTTTATTTGAATCAACTGAAATATATATATAATACACAAGCTAAATTTACAGGAGGGGGGAGGAAGAATAAACCAAAACACCAGCGATGAATCCTATGGTCTTATTTCCTCTACGTCTTATTCTGTCTCTCCCTCTTCTTCGAGTTGCAACCTTCTTTCGGGAATTGGCCTATCCGAAAAATCTTGTAGACGAATATTCCCGGTAGAACTACGGAAAACAGTAGCTCTAAGTAAGACTGCTACTATAACGAGCGCCACAAAGGGGCCGACTGTTAACTAAATCATGGTTTGTTTATCGAATTCCGGTGAACCGGTCAAAGCTATTAGTATACAAGTTGATAGCATACAAGTACATGAAGGTCTTTGGTTAAAGAAAGAGTAAGGAAGTAGTGGGTAGTAAATTACCATTGTCATAGTGCCTGTCCATGAATCCTCGTTTGCCATTGTCGATTAAAATACTGCTAGTAGTTGTAAACCCGAATTGTTGGTGTCTAAAATACAAGTTTAGTGTGAATATAAAGGCGAGGGGTTTGTATTTCGGAACTGCGTTTGGTGTGGGTAAAATAAAAGAAATTGTATTTTACTAAAACAAAGACAAAAGTGAGAAAGGGACTGATAAACACTGTTTCAGAAAGTAACTATTTGAACAAAAATAATGTAGCAGGTTTCATTTCAATAAATAATAGCAAATTTGGTTTTCATTTGAAAAACAATTAACTCGATAATGAACTTGGAAGCCAATAGTTTGTTTTCTTTTTGCATAATCTTTTTTTATTATTGATAAAGAAATATAATATTATATTTGCTTGTTTACTTTTTATGATGATCGGCAAACCAAACTTGGTTTAAACACAAGCTTGGTCTAACTGCAAAAGCAGTATATATATATCGATAAATGAATCCTAAAAGGTGAATACAATAGTTGGGGTATCACTACACTTTGCTACTATAAACAATTAAACCATCAGACTTCCAAATACTCTACTGATATGGTCTGCAAACCAAATAAGTGATACATAATACGAAGGCAATGATACACGGATGTATAGAATGTGTGTTAGAACTAAGAGAGGGGTAGAAGAAGTGGCATACGTTGATGTGTTTTAGATGTCTTTTACTAGAGAATAGTGCGTATTATAAAGTAGAAAGTAGTGGTGTGTTAGTGATTAATATAAATCAACCCCGTAAATAGTAAATATTTGCCATAAAGTGTTTAAGTTGTGGTGTTCGGAAAGATGGAATAGTAACACTTGTTAAAAATAACAGAGCAGCACTGGTTTAAAGATAGTACAAACACTCTGTTGAAATATGCCGAATAAATTCAAAAGTTACTTAAAAGCGCATTGCAGGTTCCACAATAGCAGCTATTTGTCGGCCATATTGTTATTATTTTCATACATGAATGATACTTGGCATAGCGCTAATATTTGGACTGATGGAAAAAACGCTAGATGGTAGTCTGGTTGATATGGGCAGTAAGGCTTTACGTCAAATAACACGCATGAATAGTAGCACCAGTGTTTACAGCGACAAGAATTCGAAAGAAAAGGGCAAGCATGAGTTAAATATTGACATCGAATTAGTACCGTGTTGGCGCTTTTAAGTTAGGTTTGTAGCCAAACCGCGCCAAGTTGGTGTGAATAAACTGTACTAATAGAGATATACTATTTGTTTTTGAACAACACTCAAACGCACTTGAAATAACAGGCATTACTAGTGATAGGAACGAAAAAACAAGGTTAGGTGGTTATGAGACTGTAGTTGTGACTTTAGGCCAGAAAAATGGCTTAAAAATACCGAGTCAAATCAGAACATTGGATTACGACAGTTCAAGGAGTATCAGTGAAATAGGTACAGCGGCATTGTACAAAGCGAGTAATTCAAGTAGCTTGGAGTATTCAAATAATGGGCGTCCCGACCAATTTGTTGTTTTGCTGTTTGCTGGTTGCATCACGTCGGTTGTGATGGCAGTTATTTTTTTGACACTAATGTGTTTAAGGAGTAGACGGAAAACGGACATATACAAAATTATGCCAAATCTGGCCAAGTAGTAAAAGTGGTGTGGGTTTGTGCTTGGTGTAATATTAAGCTTGTTTGACTTTTATAGTCCATGGCATCCCTTGTACTAAGGAGCAGCTAGATTTTATGCTTTGAAGAATTTATTTTTTTCGCATCGAAAGCTGTAACTTTAAACTTAAAATTCATACCCTTCTCGGCCGATAGACCGGCTGTGTTGTTAAACAACAGTACCAAGAGTTGTTGTAGAGATTAGTTGGCTGGTTGAAATTTTTAAAATAAAAAAATACACAAAGTCTTATCAATGATAATAAAGATACACAAAGTCATTTCAATAATAAAAAAAATACATCAAGTTGGGTCAAAAAAAATCATCACCATTAAATTTTGAATAAATGTCAGTATTCCATTGGACAACTCTAAATCCACTATAGTAACACCAAGTGGACATGTTTTTATTTCTAATTACAAAAAAAAAAAAAAAAGAAATTGTCAAAGAGTGCAAAAGGTAATTTTGAACTGGAAAAAAAAGGGCTGAAGATGCGAATACGTCTGCAGAAGCAACAAAGTGGCGCCTTGGCTCTGTTGGGTGAACTAAGAAGCAGTGAAAAGGCGGTTGAATTAGATGTTTGCTTAGTGCAAATACACTAGTATATTTCGGTTTATTTTGTAAGATTCTCAGGAATGTTATGCACTTTAGCACTAGTTTTTTTGCAACATAAAGGATGTTTTGCTTGGTTAAACTGGACCAGAATACCACATTATTTAGTTTAAAAGAGCCGATGCAAAAAAAAAAATGGGCATGTGAGAATAACAAATGTATTGTACATAAGTGTACGTGGATAGTATTAATGGATGGAAACGTTCAAAATGTTGATTATAAAATGTCTGGTCAGTTTATGCAGATTTTATTGTTGGTGAAGAGTGGTAACGGTAAATCCAAAACGGCAAAAGAGTTTGGGAGGGAGACATTACAATTGGTACAGCGAGAGGATGCTTGTGTATAATATAATGGGCAGTTAATAGGGAGGACAATCAGGATTATAAAGCGCAAATTAGAGTAGTATGACAGGACAATTGGATGGGATAGGGGCAGGGGCAGGGAAGGAGAGTTGAAGAATAAGATAATGGGGTTTGATGATATTGTGGCTACAAGCAAGTTTTAAGGCTTATACCAAAATGGGATAAAGAGAAAGGGGTATATTAAGATAAAGAGAAAAGGATATATTAAAGGTGATAGGCAGTTAAGGCAAAAACAAAAAAAAACAAAATCCAAATAATCAATACGCCGATTTGTATTTACAGAACAATAAAACAGAATTGCTGATAAAGAGTTTGGCCAGAGAAAGGCAAAGAGGCTGAGGGTGAGGTAGACGAATGTAATTTGGCAAGTTGAAAAATAAGGCAAAGTTGTTGACTATGTAAAATAAAAAAAAGTGTAGAAAATGGTACGAAAAAGAAAAAGAGGAAAAAAGGAAAAAAGGGAATTTAGTTGGCGGGTTCAAAACTTGAGATGGTTATTGAAATGGTATAAAGGCCAATAGGCAATGGATACATACAAGGATTTCGAAAATAAAGAGGTGAAAAGAAGGTAAATTTTGGAAATAAAAACAAATAGAAAAAAGAAAAAAGAAAAAAAAAGCTTAAATAAAAACAGGAAAGGAAATTGATAAATTTGAGAAATTAAATAACATTGGCAGTGATTGTCAAAAGAGCTTAGAACAGAAAGAAAAGATAGTAGGAAAAAGAAAGAACGCTAAAAGTAACAACAACAACAAAAAAAGGCAGTGGATATAAAGATATTTTTTATATACGTTTGTCTAAATTTCCACCTTTAGGTTTAAAGTGTTTATTTACAATTATAGTGAGCATTCTTAAATTACTGAAGGGTTCTTGAAGATTCGGTGTTGTAATAAAGGTAAGATGGGAGTATAAAGTGTGAATAAAATGTAAAAGATGTAAAAGCAATTGAATTTCAAGGGAACAGTTTGTTGTAGATGAATTGAAATTGGCATGAGGTTTGTGGTACTGGTAGCGAAAAGCAAAAGATAAATAAAGCGACGTTGTAATACTAGAATAACAATGGTTTAATGTAATGTATGGGAAAATGTAGAGTTTACAGCTTCAGAAATCAATTAAAAGCAGAGTAACCAAAAAAGAATTAAAAAAAATAGCAATAATGTCGGTGAGAATTGTTGAAGAAACACAAAGTGTTCAAAAACCACCAAAGGAGGTGTACAAAATAGCAGATTTCTTGACTGGAAAAACATCTGGGCTACGCAAGAGAGAAGGAGTAATAAACGGACGCCGTGTGAATTTTTTTAAAGGTAAGTTACAAGATGAGACGTGAAATATGGGGGAGAGGGAAAGTATAAAGAATTTAATTAAATGGAGAGAAGAGAAAAAAAGAGTTGTAGTAGGTGTAGTAGGAATTAACTTTATACTTTTGGAGGGATATATAAAAAATAAAAAAAGACACGGAAATAAAAGAAAGAGGATAACTTGTAAATAGGGAAGAGTGCAATTACGGCGTTGACAAAGGCGGCAGAAAATGGTACAGGGTTTATATCGTCAAAGGAGGAGGCAGAGGCGAAGATGACAGAGCTGTTGGAGTGGCAATTGATAGTGAGATGTGACAAGAGCGTTGAGGATGCACGTCAGCTGCGAGTGAGTCCACACCAGCAGTTTTCAGAGGAGCACTACTATGCGTGGTTGTATGAGGGGTCGATGTTGACGATAATATTGGGGGGAATAGGGTTAGTATTGGTAGTATTAGCGGGAGTGATGTTTCCGCTGTGGCCAATTCAACTGCGCCAAGGATCGTGGTACTTGTCGATGGCAGCATTGGGATTCCTTGGATTCCTTTTTGTTCTGGCGATTGTCAGACTGATTCTGTTTTGCATTACGATGTATACACATGCGCCTGGAGTCTGGCTGTTTCCAAACTTGTTCGAGGATGTTGGGTTCTTTGAAAGTTTCGTTCCTCTTTATGCCTGGGAAGTTCCTAAAGTGGCTAAAACCAAAGGCAGCGGTAAGGTTGCAGCAGCAAGTGCAAGTACGGGCATAAGCGAAGAAAATAGCGGAGTTAGTACAGCAGTAGACAACGAGAAAACCAATAATATTAGGTCAAGAATCGAAAGCGTTGACGAATAAAAAATAAAAAAAGAATAAAGAACCAACTATATAAAGCAAACATAAAGTGGGGGGGGGGGGGGGGGGGG